>JAMQGT020011583.1:0-163956 GCA_024447675.2 Pterophyllum scalare | reverse complement strand
CTGCAAAAGGAGGCCCTACACCATACTAATAAATTATTGTGGTCTAAAACCAGGTGTTTCCGTTTCATTGTCCAACCCCTGTATGACTTATGTTTTTCTGCGTTTTTTTGTCTCCATTAAAATAAAACTACCATAAAAATTAGAGTATTCATTTCTTTGTAAATGGAAAAAAAACAAAACATACAAATTCAGCATGGGATCAAATAATTATTTCCCCCATTGTAGTTAAAGAAGAACTGCTGATGGAGACATTTTTTTTGCTTGGGAAGATCCTAATTATATCATATATGGGGAAAAGGTCAATAGTAAATGTAAATATCTGGGGTTAAACTGCAGTTAATTGAAAGGCCACTTATAGGCTTAAAGGCTCTATAGATAAAAGTGAATGTTAATAAATATCTATATTAAAATGGCAAATTCAGAACAACAAAGAATCTGCAATGAGAACTTTATGACAGAGTACCTTGTAATGTGTAGGTGGCTCAGAACTTTTGCCCATTTAAATTACCAGGAAAAAAAATGTTTTCACTTTAAACAAACTTGTGGGTGTCAGCCATGAATAATAAAAGTTTCAACAACGAAATGCAAATAATGCATTAGTCAGACCTCCTGCTAAAGTTTGTCATACAGCTACTCATGCTTTATTGGTGATCAGCAGCACAATGATTCAGTACTTTTGCAGTGTAAGACAGGAACTACAAACACGCCTTCAGGGAACAATACAAAGTTTACTGGTGAGTCGTAGCAAATAACTGTGCAAACTGTCACTGTGACCTAATGAGAAATCTGTTTATAAATTGTGATTATAAAGGGTACAGATTTTGCAAATGTATAGTAGTAGTGTAAACAATATTCTTCTTTTAAATACAAAACACAAACAACAAAATTAAAAATGAACACACGAGATTTTGTCAGTGGAACGTAGTGGCTGAAACTGCAAAAACATCCACCTTATAGTGAAATTGTATTTAATGTTGGACAAAAAAAATAAAAATAAAAATAAAATGGTAATAAGTGGTCTAAAAGTCCATAGCCCCAAAAGATCTTTCAAAAAATTTATAAAATGCAGCGCGAGTTACTAAGAAAAAAAAAAAAGAACAAAAAAAAAAACAAAAAACAAAAAGTCAGTGCAAGTGCTTTAAAAGATTTTGTTTTTGTCAGTGTCACTACGACAAAGCTGTTCATACACTTGCTTCAGCAGAATCAGTAATGTTATCAATAGAAATTACATTAACATAATTATGACAGTAGAAAGCCGTCCTTTTTACTGCAACTGTACGATTAATACTGGTTGGATCTGATGACACACTAGACACGTGTATAATTACTGTAGGTTAGTGAGCTTAGCTACAACACAGAACAAAACTTTAAAAAGACCACAGCCATACACTATCAAAGCATCTGAAGGCAAAAGGCTGAAAGACAAGCTCAAAGTAATCTGTACTTTGAGTAACTTCAGTGAACAGCACATTTTAGGCTGCACAAATAATTTTCACCACGTTAGCCTGACTTTTATTTTCTCCATTATGACATACAGTCAACTCAATCAACCGGGCTTCTTAATACCTTTTTCCTGCTCTTTAAAACCAACTCCAAGTCCCAAAGTAGTCTGGGAATCTAGTAACTGTTTCAGTACCTGCCGTCAATCGCCTTCTAGACATGCACACACTCAGGTACATTCAGGAATGAAGCAGTAGCGCACGCACATATACGGCCGCAGTATTTTTCCCACTTCAAGAATGTTTGAGTAATTTAGGACAAGATTTTGTAAGTGGTTTAACTCACTTCAAGTTATTCCAATCCAAAAATCCCATATTTAGGAGTTAAAAATAAAAACATGATCCATTTAAGATTGACTAGAAAATAAATATGGATTTCATCATCATTACGACTTGAAATGTCTTGCTGGGTTTGGGGTTAATGTCTTCATTAACCCCAAACCCAGCAAGAACAAACACAAAGAGAGGACAGGTTTTTTTTCTCCACTCTGTTTCTTAAAACCATTAGATTGAAAAAAGATTAAAACATGAAGATCAAGCTATTAGTGTTACTTGAGAATCAATGGTTAAACCACTTGAAATTGTCCTGCAACCAAGGCAATCTTCCTCCTTTCACGTCCTGTTCGGTGCTACGAAGAGAGCAGGGGCTGTCGTTCAGCAGCAGTGCTCTGAAAAAGAAGATGCCACACAGGAAAAAAATTATATATTAAAATTCAGGCTGTGTTGAGTGTTGAGGTGTGTGGTAGGAGTTCAAGGATCAAGGTGGAGGTGAGATCAGGGATCGGCTCTGAGCCCTTTCTTTGTTTGCAATTAGTGATGGACAGGTTGACAGGCGAGGTTAGGTCTGTGTGGGCTATGATGTTATTTTCTATTATATTATTTATACTATATTATCTATACTGACTATGATGTTAGTCTCTGTGATGTTTGCAGACAATGAAGTGAGAGTAGCCATTTGGTAGAAGACAACCTGGAGAGGTAGAGGAATGCAATGTAAAGAAGAGGAATAAAAGTCAGTAGAAGCAAGACAGAATACGTGTGTGAATGAGAGGGAGACGGGTGCATGCAAGGAGCAGAGGTAGTAAATGAGTTAAAAATACCTGGGGGTCAGCAATCCAAAGCAGTGGGCAGTACACAAGAGAGGTGAAGAAGGGAGTGCAGGCAGGATGGAGTGGGTGGAGATGAGTGTCAGGGATGATTTGTGGCAGAAACAGCAAGAGTGAAAAGGAAGGAGAACATGCAGAGGGTTGGTGTGACAGAGGAGGATGCTAGGGATAAGGTGAGACTGATGTAGATAATACATTATGGCAACCCCTAAAGGGAGCAGCTGAAAGAAGAAGATACACTCACTGGCTACTTTGTTAGATATACCAACTGGCTGATAATGCAAACATCTAATCAGTCTATCACATGATGGGCTGGTCTGAAAATTTCAGAAACTGTGCTGGGATTTTCCCGCACAACCATCTCTGAATGAAACAATCCAACGAGAAAGCACTCGGCAGAACCAGGCTCAGGGAGGGCGGCCATCTGCCCCAACTTAATGACATCACGTACTTATTGCTGCTTATCTCAAATGCTCACCTCGGGGACTTGCTGTCGACACGCCAAGAACATGAAGACTCCTCCCACAATGATGGCCAGGCCGATCAGCATGAAGGGAATATTCTCCACAACATTCTGCTGAACAGCAATTGCCTGCAGCTTCTTGGCTGCTGTGTCATCAATGATGGCGCTCTGACAAGACCATATGAGAAGAGAGACCATATAAGAACACAGGCCAGAACCTCTATTAAATAGATGTAAGGTTCTTTAATTTACTATTTGTTCATATTTGCACTCAAATATATGAATGAACTGGGGCCACAAGACTTTCATAAACAAGTTATTATTTAATTTTTGACTTCTGATTTATACTTCAAACTACTTTTAACACTGTAACTGTTTTTGTGGTACATACCACTACTGTTACTACTACTACTACTACTTCTGCCCTTTCTTTGCTTCCATACAAGTAGGGGTTTTTGATTTGCAGGATTACACAATACTTTAACACTTTACTTTAATACTTTAACACTTAAAAGACATAAACATGAGGTGTGTACTGAGAACTGACTCCAGTAGATTTTAACTACAGGACACTACAGATACAGCATCAATTTGTATGTGGTGTACACTTCTAATTGAAATTTAAACCAGAGCTCAGCCATTTTTGGTGGGGTGTGTGTGTGTGTGTGTGTGTGTGTGTGTGTGTGTGTGTGTGTGTGTGTGTGCGCGTACCTCATTGACATAAACCACAGGGAACACCACTGTCCTCACATCTCCCATTTGACTAAAAGAAAAACAAAACAAAAAAAAGAACGGATATAACATTAAAGTGCCATATCTGGGTTTGTTGGAATCAAAAGGACTGCACAAATTGTAATGGTTCAAAATCAAGTGGACACTTCACTGTTTGTTGTGCAATTGTGTGTCTTTTCGAAGTTCATTATTGCACAAAAGAGCCAACACTTACAGCTTACAGCTACAGATATATTTTGATAACATTTTATTGATACCAATTCCAGTATCACTTCTATTTATAAATTTGAGATTCTAGATTTATCCCTCGGGCCTCAGAGACTGGTCAGTGATCCTCTGGCAACCTCCGGTCACTAAGGTAAAAATGTGTACTCCCTGACTAATCGGAGAATGGTGATAGCCTGGCTATCATCAGTTGAGTCTGCCATAAAAAGGGTGCTGCACCAAAAACCCTTATTGTGACTGCTTTGGTCGCTGTAGTCACCCGTACTTTGCATGAAGACAATGACTTGTCTGTAAAGCACTCATCAAATGCCTGATAAGCGGTAGTGAAACTTCAAACAGTGTGACACAACTCAAGTAGAAGTTGCACCTCTTGAAACGTGTTGGTTGCTGCAGTAAGGACCGGCTTTTACTTGTCTGGTGATTTAGCAACTTCCAGCAACTACGTGCCACCCGGTCAGGGATTACACATTCTTCCCTAGAGATCGGTGGTTGCCAGGGGGTCACTATCTGGTTTCTGAGCCTATGTTACATGAGACTTTGTGAGCAATAATCAATTTTTTGCATGGGGAAAAAGTAGATCTACAGAGATCTACACAGGCCTTCACCAACAGCAAAACTCTTTTACTATCTGAGTCTGACTACAGTGTAGAAAAAGAGTATAAAGAGGTTTGCTCTACTGTCATGAGTTTCACATGGAAATTATATTTACAAAAGGAAGTGATACAAATGGATTGGACTGTTTAGTACTGGTTCTCAATTACGATTGCTGACCGAAAGTTACGCTTGTTCTGTCAAAATTATTAAGGTTAACGAACTTTAGGCAGCAATATATGTTTAATAGCGACATTCTTACACATCTTAAATAAATATTGATGTAAAGATATTCAAATTAAAACTGTAACCTGGCACTTTCCTTTTCCTTTTGCCATTTTATTTCAAGTTGAAATAAAGAGCTATCAAATAGAAATAACGTCTACCTATCCAAACACACTCTGCACTGTTAAGACTGGACTCAAGATAATCTCACTGCTGATTCAATCTGATGCCAGGTAAAGGCGTAACGAGTGAGCCGGGTCTGTGCAAAAGTCCACTCATAATGATGATGGTGGCATTATTGCTTTACAGTGTTCTTACTGGCAGCCCTTCACACACATGAAAAAAAATATTACGAAAAATTGAATTCTTCAGCTGTTTAAACTGATGAAATGAGCCGAATACCTGAAGGTGGGAATTTTCTCCACATAGACGTTGATCTGGAGTCGCTTGGCTGCTTGGAGAACAACTCCTGTTAGCTGTAAAACAGAAATGAATTGTGTTAGGGAAAGTGCGTTTGTCATGATCTTTACAATGCCAGTGGTTTTCCAGTTCAAATTATTTATAAATTAACAAACCACTGGACATAAAAGTACTTACTTTTGCAAAGATTTTTAGACATGTAGATTCTCATCCATTACATAATACCATCAGGGAGGCATGTGCTCTGTCCCAGATTCCTTATGCAGATTGGCAATGACCTCAAACATACAGCTGGAGTCATAAAAAGGTAACTTCACTGAAATCCCCACAGCCATGAGCGTTAATTTGGGATTATGTGAAGAAACAGAAGGCGTGCCAACTGTCAAACAAACCTAATTTGGGGTTTTAGTTTTCCTTTTTCTTTTTTTTTTTAAGTTTGCTGCACTTTGAATAAACTTGAGGAAAAAAAGATCTGAGGATTCATAATGTATTCTAACATTTAATGTTTTAACATCTTTACCACGGGCAAAAATAACTTCACAGTTCTGAAGCTGGCAGTGAACGTGGTTGAGTGCATCACAACCCAGCATTTATGATAAGCCGCAGGACTCTGCTCAGTCTTAATGATATGCAGAGATTAAAAAGGATAAACGGGAAAAACAGTAGCTTGTTTACGGAGTTGAAGACTTTTGTAACCGTGATGCTACCACCTTACAGGTTGGGTGTGCGAGAAGAGTATGTGTGCTTTTGTACTAAAGCGTGACAGTGAATGCAAGAAAGTCTCAGAAAGGGTTAGACCTTAACTGACTGAGTGGTGCACAATTTGTATGTTTGTGCTTTCTTGCAGCATTCAAAGTGGTCTTCCTGGATAATAGACATTTTGTAGCAACAGCCGTCAGATAATACACAACCCCAATTCCAAAGAAGTTCAAGAAACCGTTTAAAACATAAATAAAAACAAGCTCAAATTGAAATTCTTTTTGGAAAAAACTCGGATGCTGCGTCTTCCAGACTCAAGAGCAGAGGAACAACCTGGCTTGTCATTAGTCTTCAGTTCAAAAGCTTTGAATTAGTGCTTATGGAATCGGCAGCTTCCACATCTGGGAAGGAGCCATCGGTGCTGAAAGGTATACAGGTTTTTAGGAACATATGCGCCCATAAAATATGGGTTTATGAGATTTGGAAATTATTGTATTGGTTTGTACTTTGGACTATTGCAGAATCATTTAGACTACTTTTTCTTTGTTTTTCCCTTAAAGTGTATCATCTAAAATGTGTAAAATATAGTTATCAACAATAACTTATGGTTCATTCTAGCATTTTTGAACATAACTAATAAACTGATGCAAAATGCTTTATGCTTTATGTGATGCATTAGTGAATTCATTTCTGTATTTTATGTACTGTGTTGTTTCTGTCTACAGGATTTGAACACACTGGCAGAATTAAACTTACATATGTGGGTAGACATGTAAAAATAATAACATACTTGTTTTGTTTGTTTGCTTTTTTTTTTTGCTTTTTTGTAAAACAGTAAATTTGAAAATTTGTGGATAACAGTAATTATCTTTTAGCATTAAAATATAATTTTGCTTAAAGTGCTTGTGCATACTAATACTGTTAATTTAGGACAGCTGTGGCTAAACCTTATAATGGGTGGTGATCTAATACATTTGTTAAGCCCTATGTAGTATGCCCAGGTGCACGCTGTGCTGCCGGAGGTGTTTTTTCAGTCTGTGTCTCTTTATCAAGAACTGACTACAAGTTCAACCAAGTAATTAGAGTGCCATTATCATGATAAGAGCAGTTAGAGCTTATCTTTCGTGACAGCTCCGTACCATGTACCTCTGCTTTAATTTTTAACCACTATTTTAAACAGAAGCTCTGCTTTGTGGATAATTACTGGCTAGCAGAGCCCCCCCCCAAAAAAAACAAAAACAAAAAAAAGCTGATACACTTCTCCATCTAGTGGTTAAATTTGGTATTTTTTCCAAACCCACTGAAAAATAAACTGCAGCTAATTTTTCTAAATGAAGAAATATATTCTAAATAAAAGAGATTTACAACAACATAAAAAAAACAATACAAAATAAATATTTAAGGGTGAAAGCTGTGATTCCTACCGGATTTACATCGATGGCAGTCTGGTGCTGTTCCTTGATTGGCATCATTCCGAATACATCCTGAACAAATTTCTCATCAGCCTGGTAAAAGTGTGGCGAAGACATTATGATAGGAGCTCCTAAAGAGCAGGAAAAACATTACAGAAGGTATTAAACAAAGCACAGACAGCATTTCACTCTAAGGCACAATATGAGGAAAATCTTTCATTACACAACACTGTTTAATATTAATTTATGATACAGCTGTCTGTCTTAATAGGGACACTGCTAACATTGGCCCCCAGAATTGCAGAGCTTATGCCCACTGATTGTTTCCTATATATTCTTTGTACTGCAATGAGGAAATGATACAATTTACTGGTCAGCACTGGCAACTATAGTTTGTTTGCTGTAAATCAAACCACCTGAGAACTTTCACTTCACTTAATCATCTATTGTGCGTAAATACAGGAACAAGATCTCGTGCTTTGGACAAGTGGATATATTTTTGATGGAAACATTCCTTGGCTAGCAGGTATTACTTTTTTATTAGCCATAGCCAATAGGCACACCTGCCTAGAGGAGCCGTTAGCTGAAATGTGAATGTTACACCTGAATTGAATCAGGTTTTTTCCACAAATAAATCTTTCCGAAGTTCACTGGTGTCGTTTTAATTTTACATTCAAAGGCAATTTCTGTGTCCTCACGAATGGGTAACAAGCTAGTCTGAATTAACTTAACTTAAAGCTAAAGGCATCGTAAAGAGCCTTTGGCTGTGTTTAGCACAACAAAACACTGTATTATTCATTTCATACAGACCACCTGGTAGATGCAATCCCCACCTTGTTTACATGTTGAGACATTCAGCAGGCCAGAGCCCAGGCAGTTACCAGCAGGCACACAAAAGCCTGCGTTGTCTGGGTTCACAGTCAGATTGGCAAACACCGAGCTGGGGGAACGAATCGATACCCAGGGATCCCCTTCACTGTCACATCCTCCTCATATACAGCATACAGGGACCTTACAAACAGAGTTACATCCTTGTTAATCTCTGGAGGCAGCTTGTTACTGGAAAGTGTAACAAGGTTTGAATTCATTTTGTACACGAGCTCTGTGGTAAGCTCATTTACAAAAAAGCCTGCATGGCACGAACTGGTTATACCAAAAGATTTTCAAAGGCTGTGCTGACACGTCGTATTAACCAAGCTGTTAGATGGCCTGTAAAGTGCTTGCGCCATTTCTGATTCTAATGCATCAACAATCACTGAGGGCTGACATTTGTTGTTTTAGGCAGCACTAAATAGGCTGTGACCTTATTTAAAAGGTCAACACTGCCCAGCCTTGCAACCAGCCAAACTAAATTAGGATCCTTAATCCAATAACATTCAGACCTGGAAAGGGGGGGGGGCATTTCACTGGCTCCAGCTCATGCCAAGAGGGATAATATAGTAAATGCTGCATGAGTCAGCAGATGTCATGAAACTTAACTGCAATTACCTTTATATAAAACTGTCAAGATGAATGGAGTTTTGCTCAACTGTCCACGACAGGCAAACAACGTTTTACATTCAGCTACAACGACTAAAATGAAAGCGAACATTTTCAAAAGAGGAATTTAAAAAATTTGTTTTTTTGTACACAACCTTTCAGGTTAAAGTGGTGTAGTAAATGTCTCTGTTGTATCCATCAGATAAGGAAACAGAACAATATCAAATTTACTTACAGTACTGTGTAAAAGTCTTGAGCCACCCCTCATCGCTTTATATTTTGCTTATAATGACCATTTTCAGAGGGGTTGGACAATGAAACTGAAACACCTGGTTTTAGACCACAATAATTTATTAGTATGGTGTAGGGCCTCCCTTTGCGGCCAATACAGCGTCAATTCGTCTTGGGAATGACATATACAAGTCCTGCACAGTGGTCAGAGGGATTTTAAGCCATTCTTCTTGCAGGATAGTGGCCAGGTCACGACGTGATGCTGGTGGAGGAAAACGTTTCCTCACTCGCTCCTCCAAAACACCCCAAAGTGGCTCAATAATATTTAGATCTGGTGACTGTGCAGGCCATGGGAGATGCTGAACTTCACTTTCATATTCATCAAACCAATCTTTTACCAGTCTTGCTGTGTGTATTGGTGCATTGTCATCCTGATACACGGCACCGCTTTCAGGATACAATGTTTGAACCATTGGATGCACATGGTCCTCCAGAATGGTTCGGCAGTCCTTGGCAGTGACGCACCCATCTAGCACAAGTATTGGGTCAAAGGAATGCCATGATATGGCAGCCCAAACCATCACTGATCCACCCCCATGCTTCACTCTGGGCATGCAACAGTCTGGGTGGTACGCTTCTTTGGGGCTTCTCCACACCGTAACTCTCCCGGATGTGGGGAAAACAGTAAAGGTGGACTCATCAGAGAACCACACATGTTTCACATTGTCCACAGCCCAAGATTTGCGCTCCTTGCACCATTGAAATCGACGTTTGGCATTGGCACGAGTGACCACAGGTTTGGCTATAGCAGCCCGGCCGTGTATATTGACCCTGTGGAGCTCCCGACGGACAGTTTTGGTGGAAACAGGAGAGTTGAGGTGCACATTTAATTCTGCCGTGATTTGGGCAGCCGTGGTTTTTTTTTTTGGATACAATCCTTGTTAGCACCCGAACATCCCTTTCAGACAGCTTCCTCTTGCGTCCACAGTTAATCCTGTTGGATGTGGTTCGTCCTTCTTGGTGATATGCTGGCATTACCCCGGATACCGTGGCTCTTGATACATCACAAAGACTTACTGTCTTGGTCACAGATGCGCCAGCAAGACGTGCACCAACAATTTGTCCTCTTTTGAACTCTGGTATGTCACCCATAATGTTGTGTGCATTGCAATATTTTGAGCAAAACTGTGCTCTTACCCTGCTAATTGAACCTTCACACTCTGCTCTTACTGGTGCAATGTGCAATTAATGAAGATTGGCCACCAGGCTGGTCCAATTTATCCATGAAACCTCCCACACTAAAATGACAGGTGTTTCAGTTTCATTGTACAACCCCTGTACATACACCAGACAACCAAGCATATTTTTCTGCCCTACTCACCTGCACAGGTCAGAGGAGAAAATGTAGAGCATCTCATTCTTGGTGATGACAGGATGGAAAGATGTTCCAATGGTTCCATTAATCATATTGCATTCATCAGATGTCCACCAACTCAACGAGCTGCATATATATATATGCAAAATGTTACAATGCTGATTTTTTCCCCAGTAAGTGTCATTTGTGGGTTTAAAAATGTGAGATTTCAGACATTTAGCATGTCCAGCTAAATGAGATATTGGAAACCAATTTGACGGACGAGCCAGCAAAAATGAAGACTGGATATGTTTGTGGGTTACACACATTATAAAATAAATGTGGTTCCTAAAACTACTGCTTAAAGTGCGACTGCCAAGTCTGAAACATTAGATTTGAAGACAGGCAGAGACATTTGATCATTTGGTGTGCATCGATTTAAACCTCATGTGACCAGCGATGCTCACTGACTGGATTTAATGTGTGATTGTAAATTTGTTATTTTGTGCCACAGGTGAGAGGAGACAATTACCTTTCACCTTTCCAAGTGTCCACTCTGGTAAAGTCCTTGTAGTTCTGCTGACCAGTGAAAAACACATATTCTCCATCATTGGAAGCATTGTTCTATAAGATGGGGAGAAAAGAAAAACAGGACATCAATAGACTGTAACTTGATGTAACGCCAGAAAAGGACAAAAAAAATATACAAATCACACAATTTCACAATTAGATGCATTAAAGATACCTTATAGAAAAGTCCAAAAACATCATCCAGCTCAGGGCTTAACGTTTTTAAGGCTTTAAGAAGGCCATCTTCATATCCCCACAGCAGCTCTCTCACAGTACGAGTGGTAAAAAGGTTCTCCCCAGTGCCCCTCATGTAGGCAGAGATCAAGTTGGCTGCAATAGGATTGTTCTTGAATTTTTCCATCACCGTCTACCAGAAGAAAGAGGGGAAAGGATGCTGTTAAAACCTACGTTTTTAGTTCAAATAATAATACCTTATAGCAGGCCATATTATTTCACACTATATTTAGCAAATAAATATTGCATGAGCTTAGTCAGACACTTGCTGCACATTACTGAGGTAAAGCTGTATCCTGACTGTGCCGTTGTCTCTATGGAGTTACACAGATTACATAAAATATTAAGAAAACAACTTCTTATTTCATGTTGCTAACCAGTGACGGTTTTGCAGACATGTAACCACTAATCACATGACCACTAACCACGTTAAATTGTCCACAATTTTTGACAATCATGGTGACGATGCAGGATCAAGTGAAAAAGGCCCCAGTCACACAGGCCTAGATACTGGTTTCCAACCATATGACAACCTGCTGTCACTAGGAAAAACACATGTATTCCCTAACCAGTTGTCAAAAATCTCCTTGTGATTGCTTTAGTTGCTAGCATAGTGTTATGGTCGCAGTTTGAATGGAAAACATTGTCCAACTGCTTTCAAACGATATGAAACTGTGAAAAGTGTAACACAAACTGGAAACGGACGCAATTTGCCTTCAAGGTTAGCATTGCACCTTTTGAAACATGCTGACAGCAGTGCTGAGGCACAACTTTTACTTTTACTTTAACAAACATTCTCCATGATCCTGGCTTGTGCCACACTTTTTATAATAGCTATAATAGCTAGTAGAGCTAGCGAGTATCTTGTCCACAAATATGAAAAACTACAGGCACCCTACTAGCAACACAAAGCAATCACTCAGGCGTTTTTGGTGCAGCACCTTCTTTTGCAACCAGCAACTTCCAGGGAACCTCTGCCAACCAGTCGGCGAATACACACGAGGAATGTGTGCATGATGCCATGTAAGAAACTTCCATAAAGCAAACACCCTAATGTTAGAAAATTGTACTACTATGACTCAGTGCTAGATGATCAAATCAGACTAGTGCTGTAGACTTCTATTGCTTACCATAGCGGGGATATTAACTGTCCTGATGAGATCACTCTCTGGACCTCGGGACATGTTAGGCTGGAAAATGTAGGTTTTAGTGTTGACAGCTGTTACTTTAGTGCCATTATCCTGGAAGTCAATTTGCTCCATAGGCCGATACTCTCTGTGGAGAAAAAGTGCAACAGGATATATTTATATTCTGCTGCAGGGCTGCAGTCAAATATAATAACTAGGTTTGCTCATTATAACAGTATGACGGGGGACCAGACTCCATACTTTGCATCTGCACTCTTTAACACACAATGTTACACAAGCACAATATATGAAAAAGGTCTTTCACATGACCAGTAACCTCACACAAAATGTGTTAAAGATTGTTCTCCTTTGTGGCTCAATTTCATCTGTGCAGTATGCAACGTGAATGTGATGCAATTATTGAGAGGAAAAAAAGCAAACTTTTCCACACAACTGATCATCAAAATTTTTTTAGCATAAAACATGTTAATGGTCAGGCAAGCGATCAATCGTGGTCATTTCTTAATAAATCCAGAAGAGATTCCTAAAACTGATTCATTTTAGCTGATTTAGTGATCCAGAAAACACCTATGAGTACTTCAATTAACTTTCAGTGCTACTGAAAAGTCAGTGCCAAAAGAGATAAGATGGATCAGATGTGTGCATACTACAGCTGAGGATACAAGAAAATATCTGACAATCTTTATTTTCACCTTTCATACATGCATGTGCAGTTCAGAGTTTCACTAATTAAAAAAAAAGAAAAAAAAGATTAAAAGCAGCATACATTTTTTTTAAAAACCCCAAAGCATCTTAAAATTAAATACAATAAACTTTAGAACATGAATATAATACAATTAAGTGAATAAAATAAGGCCAATAAAGATATATGGTTTTTTTTAAGACATAAGACAGGAGAAAAAAACAAAAAATCAAACACAATAATCGAGAAGTTAACATGTACGTGAATAAAAATTAAAGCCATGCTTTAATCGAGTGAATGAATGAATAAGGATTTCTGTTTTGGTTTAAAGGCATTAACACTTCCATTTGTTTTATGAACGTCAAGATCCTGCAGGTGTGGAATGGGGTGGAAAATGGATTGCACATTAACCTGTCATGGCACAATGATACTTACTGAACACAATAAAACTGTGTTTTGGAAAAAAGACAATCCCAACAGTACAGTTATGTTTCAGTGCACAAACTGGCACTAGTACAAAACTGGGAAAACTCTTATTTTCACTTGAATATAAGCTGAGACAGCAACACAAAAATCAAACAAAGACTTAAAGCATCTGAGTGAAAGGCTGAGCATAAACATAATAATAAATGTACAACCAGGTATTTCAGCCGTCGCTCCAGTTTGTATGCAGCTGTGTTGGCTTTGTTTCTTTTTTATTAGGTTGGCAGTTTACTAAATGTATGATTCCAAATGAATTGTACTTTTATAAACCTCCTTTTTCTTAACTTCAAGAGATGAATGGAGAAACAAAAGTTAAGCCTTTCTCCTCTTCCTCTCTCACCTGTATGTATACGGTCCTATCTCCAACACAGCTGGCCTTTCCCCATCCAGCACCTCTTGGGGATTTGTGAGATTGAAAAAGTAAAACTGCATGTAGATATGTGCCGGTGGATCCTCCCAGGCCTCAAATGCATCCGTACCATTTTTCAGAACGACTTCCTAATGGGGGACAAAGGGCGGTGAGTTAAATGTGTGACTCTAGCAATCTGAGCAATCTGCTGATGACATGCTGATGGCATGCAGTTTCACATCACATATTATGTGATGTGAAATGGCATGAACCTGCTGCAGGAGGTGAAATCATCATTTTGGGTCATGATGTAAACACACACATGCCACTTCATTAGGTGCACATTTTCAACTGCTTGTTGACACAAATAAATAAACAGCCAATCACATGACCTGAAGTCATTTAGTCACTCTCAAGATCACCGATTGCAACCAAGCATCAGAATGGGGAAGGAAGGTGATTTAAGATACTCTGAACGTGATGCGGTAGTTGGTGCCAGACAGGCTGGTCTGAGTAGTTAAGAAACTGCTGCTCTAATGGGATTTTCTCACACTACCATCTCTAGGTTATACAGACAGTGGTTCAAAAAAGATAAACTATCCATTGAGCGGCAGCTCTCTAAATGAAAATGCCTTGTTGACGCCAGAGGTCACAAAACAGCCAGACTGTTTCAAGCTGATTGAAAGGCAACAGTAACTCAGATAACCACTTGTTATAGCCAAGATACGCAAAAGAGCGTCTCCCTTTCTCTAACTCTTCCACACCACATTTAATAACTCTCTACAATTCTACGCATCTCTCTAGCAGATAATCATCTGTTCTTTCATGTGAACATTTCAACCCTGCGTTGTCACAACACTTAACGCACACGGAGACATTTTAGTGCACCGTATCGTCTACTACAGTTTACACTCTGTTACACTGAACCACTTAATATCAGCTGATTTAACTGATGTGTTTATCTCTAATTTTAGCTGCGGTAACAAAAGAATTTCCCATTTTTAGGATAAGTAGAGCACATCTTATTTTATTTTTTTAAAATCTTATCAAAGCTAGGAAGAAACACAACTACTTTAAAAACTGGATGCCAAAGCGGGTCTTAAATTATATCCAAATGCAAGTCATTTGTAAAACATTTAATTTCACAATAAATAAACTCAACTACTATAAAACAGTTCAGCCACGGCTTCATAAAGAAATCCAGATATTATTTGTTGTAACCGCATTAAGCTAACTGTAGCTACCACCATAATGGGTCACGTTAGCTTATCTGAGGTGAACGCCTATTAAAAAACGCTAGCCTAAATCAGACGCTTACCTTTTTAACCACCGACTGTATTAAATGTGGAAACACGCTGGTCAAAACCAACGAAATGCCGAGAATCAGCATTAGTACAGAAACAACTCCGACGCTGTAAATGCAACATGACTTTAGCACCATGACGAGGCAGTAGACAGCCAAAGACTCCTCTGAGCTTTCACTGACAGCAGCTCCCGACTGTTTGTTGTTTTTGTTTTGATAACCCAGGAACTTGCTCGGCGGAGCGAAGACTCACATCCGGAATAAAACGCTTCACTCTTACCACTTCCGCTTTCTTAGACAGTCGATGGCTTCCGTGAGCATACATCCGTGAAAAAGCCGCAGTGATTTAAAACAAACCATTTAATTCATGTTATGGGGCATTATGCTGAAATGTGATTATGAAAAACAAACAAATGAATTAAACTCTCCCCCACGCTAGCTAGTTGTTAAAGCTAAACAGTAGGGCGAGTGTCTATCTTGAAGAAGAAACACTCTTTGATTTTTTTTTTTTAAAACATACTTGTGTGAAATCGTGTGGCTACTTTTATTTCAATGCGACTCGGAGCAATTTTGTTTATTTTTGCAACAGCCTAGTGCAGTAAACTTGGAAGAAAAGGCAAACTGGAGATAAAAGATGGAGGTTTCAGTAAATCTGGGAACATGTGTGCAGTTCCGATGCAGATTCACTCAATGTGAGGCATGACAGCTGTCACTTCCAAAGTTAACATATATTGAAAGTCAAAGGTTTGTATTATTGTGGCATTTGGTTTGTGGTACTTTCATCTTATTGTGTGAATAAGCAGAACAAGTAAACGAGTAAATGAATCCAAATTGTTTTAGGCACAAAAATTTGGCTAAATATGCTATTTATAAATGTAAATCTCCCTTTTTATGTTACACTGACAAATATGTACAAATGTATAACATATCATGTGAAAACTCTAATCCAAATGGATTGAATGCATGCGTGATTAAAAGAGATAAAAAAGTTTTTGTTGTTGTTATTTTGGTTTGTTTGGTGTAGTTTTTTTCAATGTAATATCTTAAATATCTATGGCAATTAAGAACTTTGCCACAGTGAAAACAGAATAAATACCCTTAGCAGTATTTTCCAGTGTTGTTTCAATTGATTTTCAACATGAATGCAACCTTTGTTTCTTTTTCTCAGATCAGTAGTTGTATGGGAAGTATCATCTCTTGTATGTGATGATGTGCTCTCCAGTTTCTTGAGTGTGTGATTGTAGCTCAGTGGATGTGGCTCAGGAGTTAGGGTGGGGTTATCTACCAACTGAAAGGTCAGTGGATTGATTTCCGTGGCTACTGCAGTCCGCATGTCAAAAATTCCTTCTGCAATTTACTGAACCGATACCACAAAGCTGTTCATCCTCTCCATGCCTATTGTTAATGCCGATGCTTTCGGAGCTAAAGTACCCTTGAGCAAAAATGACAAGTAACCTGTGTAACCTGTTCAAATCCAAGTTCAAGGCATCCTCACCTGGTGGGTGCAAACAGGAGCTCCACGGCCTAAAAACACGTCATGTGTTCTGTCACGTGTATAGCCGACATGTTTTTGTTGTTTGCATGTTGTATAAAAGATTTAAAATGACACTTTTACATGAACATACACTTTTCCATTTTTAAAAAATCTAACTTCTACTACTACTACTCACAAAATGGCAGGTAGAGAGAGCTAAGGAGGTTTAAGATGAGGAAGACAGCGGATCTGGAAGGCTTCTGAGGTTCTGTGCTGACCAGCTGAGTTGGATAGTGCAACATGTCTACACCTTGAACCTGAAGCTGGAGTGGGTACCACGGCTGTGACAAGCTTCCTGCATGGTATCTGTGCCAAAGATTCTGCATCACAGGGATATCTGACCTCCCATCTGATGAAAACTCTGGAGCGGCCGGTCCTGGTCTATCTCCGCCCTCTGGTGAGCTCATTGATGGGCCCACAACAGTTCACCTATTAGCCTGGGACTGGGGTGGATGATGAGATCATCTACCTCTTTTAAGGTCTTTTAAGGTGGAGAGGGGGGCTGAGGATCCCTCACGACAATGTGGTAACATCAGTCACCTTTTATTATGTGATCTGCTGGGGCAGCTGCATTTTGATAACAGACAGGAAGAGCGTGAAGACAGCCAACTCTGTGCTGGGATCACCCCTTGATGTAGTGGAGGAGGTAGGAGGAGAATGACAATTTACAGTGCTGTGAAAAAGTATTTGTCACACTGACAAAATGCAGTTACAGATCATCATACTAATTTTAATATTAGACAAAGATAACCTGAGTAAATACAAAATGCATCTTTCATTTATTATGGGGAAAAAATGGTTTCCAAACCAAAGTAATTGCCCCCTAAACCTAATAATGTTGCAGCAAGAACTGCAATCAGGCATTTTGATAACTGGCAATGAGTTGTTTACATCGCTGTGAGGAATTTTTTTGCATCTCATCTTTACAGATTTGTTTTAATTCAGACGCATTGGAGGGTTTTTGAGCATGAACGGGCTGTTTAAGGTCATGCCAAAGCATCTCAATCAGATTTAAGCCCAGACTTTGACCTGGCCACTCCAAAACCTTCATTTTGTTTATTTTTTGCCATTCAGAGGTGGACGTGCTGATGTGTTTCAGATCACTGTCCTGCTGCATAACCCAAGTGTGCTTGTGCGTCAGGGCACGAGTTGATGGACGGACATTCTCCATCCGGATTTTCTGATAAAGAGCAGAATTCATGGTTCCATCATTTACGGCAAGTCATCCAGGTTCTGAAGTAGCAAAGCCCCAGACCGTCATGCTACCACCACCATGTTTGACTGTTTATGAAATGCTGTTATTTTTATGCCAGATGTAACAGGATGTTATTATCATAAGGTGTTCTTGTCACGGCTGGTGCTGGGAGGACCCCAGAGCAGGACGCAGGACGAGAGAGGATGAGTGCTCAACCACTTTAATGACAGGCTGGTCAGGGCCAGCTACACAAGACAAAACTCAAAAACAACTAGAAAACTCTAAACTAAACACTAGCCGACATCACACAGATGAACAGACGAGGACCCGAACAAAGGAAAATCAAGGGCTTAAATACACAAGAGGACTGATGAGGGAATAGAACACAGGAGGGAACACAGGTGAACCAAATTAACCTAAATTCACAGGGGGAAGTAAACTAAACACAAAGCACAGGGAACACGAGACTGTCAAAAGAAAACAGGAAGTGACACAGGGGAACAGAGACGCAGACTTGACACAAGACAAGGACGCAGACCTGAATACAAAACATGAAACACTGGGCCACCGGCCCAGAACCGTGACAGTTCTGTCTACCTTTAACATTGTTTTATTTATTTATCATCAGCTTGGCATTGCTCCTTTTTAATTTATTTATTTATTAAACTTATTATGATCTTTTTCTCTTTAGGCATGAATTATTTATTCTGCTATCACTTTGCTGCTGTAGCATTCAAAGTTATCTTATGTCTTGTATAGCTTTAAAGCAAATATTTCACGTTTTAGAGCGTGACATGGCAGTCAACAGCTTCTCCACTAGATGTCACTGTCTTGACATTTACTGAGACCTCTGCTTCCTTTCTTTGCTGGCTCTAAATTTTAGGGGGCATACCTTGGTCATCAGTTGGCTAATCAGACTAAACTATGAGCAACTACCTGTGTCCCTCTGTCTCTGTGTCTCACTCGCTTTGTTTTCACTGACGTCTACACAGGAATTCCCAAATTAGGCTATATCATTTGAAAAATGCTGCACATAGACATCAAGTAAACATCTTGGGAACTTCAGGGTGTAAACACAACTTTACATTAATTTAATTACAAAATGCTGTCTTTAGCCAACAGTTTTATCACAATTTATAATTTGCAAGCACAAAAAAATAAATAAATAAAAAAATGTAAAAAAAAAGAAAAAATGGCTTGAAAGAATGGCTATAATAAGACACAGACGGTGAGCTACCCTAGCATACATTATCTCATCTTACCAAATGATATGAACATCCCACCCTTACAGCTCAGACAGGTTCACACTTGTATTATTACGTTTCGCTGTGGTCCTGTTGCAACATAGACCCATAACATCAGCGTGACTTGTTTGACTTGCAGAGTTTCTCAACTTAAGAGGTGATGTGTTTACACCCTGAAGTCCAGGTGACACCCTGTGGGGAATACTGCACAACTTAAACAAACACTCATTTAATTTCTCCAGTGGATCTGGTGTATCATGATGAAGTCTTTGGAGCATTGTAGGAAGTACAGGGCCCAGATTTAAGCTGAATAATATTAGGGAAGAAATGTTAGGCTACATCAACTCCTGCTACACTGAGCTTCACCATCCAACAACTTTGTGGAGGAATTATACAAAACTTTTGGATTAGTCCTTTAAGCATAGACTGTCTGGCCAATTTATTAAATACATAGATGCATTTAAAAACAATCAAGCTTTCATTTCAGCTACTTTTCTGTCTGGCAAACATTTTTGTGTTTCAATTGGGATCCATCCATAGATCAACATTTTTCTTTTTAAGTAAGACTCACATGTGTTGACTTGTGAAGCACAGGCAATCAAAAGGTGGCTCAGGGCTTCAAGTGAAACCTGGGCATCTTGATTATGATTGATTATTACACATGGTAAAATGAATATCTCATGACAGAGGGGCGTTTCCAGGATTGTATACATAAAGTGGCACATCAGGCAGAAGTTCCTACTGTCAAATTGATGGCTCGGGAAGATGAAGTTATTCAAATTATTCACATTGTTTTATTTCAACATAGAAAAAAATGTAACTTTTTGTAGAAAAAAAATGTAAAATTGCAATTATGGCTGAATCAGAAGTTTAATGCATGACAAACTTGGGCCTTCCTTGTTGTTTCTGAGGGGCGGGGCGGCGGAGCGGGTCCAAATGCTCTCAGACGCGCACCCTGTGAGTGGGCTTTAGTGGGAAATGCCCCTTTAACCACATCATGAATGGGGCACAATGGAGAACAGAGCCTCCTCCGTTCGCCGCGGTCACGAGAGCTCCGGGAGAGTGACGTCACTTTCCTAAACCGGGCAGCGGCCGTTGAGTTGAGTTGAGTCCCAAACGAGAGACAAGCGGGAGTCCACCAAGAGCTCAACTTTTAATGAATGCGGGCCGAGGACAGCCGCTGTGCAGGGTCGCACCGGTTTCTCCTTCTTTATGCATCCTCCTGGTCGACATAGCTTTACAAAGGCTCGCGGTTTCCCTACTTGCTACAAAAAAAAAAAGCGATTGTCTTTTCTTTTATGTGTCTTGCGCTCCCCGCGACTCTCAGCACAAGAACGGGGTAAGTGTGTCCAGTAATTTCACATCCTGTGAGCTGTTTGGGTCGAAGTAATGCTGAAAATCCTCTCAATCTGAACTGTTTGTGAGTCTCCGTGGTGAATTAAACGGAGCACGGCTCCTGTGTAGTCCCCGCGGCGCAGTTACAAAGCGTTCAGTTTGAAATCCAAGTGCTTGTTATAAAACTGATAGTGCTTGTGCAAAACGAGCGGCGGCTTTAACCGTCTTTGTACACGTATTCACAGTATCCGTGTAAAAAAAAAAAGTGTGGCTGTTTGATATGCAGCAGGCAAATATGCGAAGGTTAGTGCTTGAGACACTCGTGTCAGAGATGCTTGTTGGTGGCAGGCAGTCAATGGTGAAGTTTGCTTTTCAGTAGGACATCTGAGATAATTCATTTCTATTATACTTCTGGTTATTTTAAATATGCGCTTATATCTGCAGCGCGATTATAATTACATACTACGATGTTTTTGTATGCAAAGCGGGATTAGTGCTGCTTTATGAATGCGGTTGACAGATATGTGAATAGCTTGAATGTTGGCTCCATATTGTAGGAGTTATTACGCACGCACCCACTTCTCTAATAATACATAACATCTGATTAACTCTTTCTAACCTATGCTTTCTATACTTTTAAAATGTTTATTTCTGCAGTCCAGACTGCTGGTGATCCTTGCCAAGAGTCTCAAATTGCTTACACTGTGCTCTGAGTTGTAACACAAGCAGACACAGAAGACCCTGGAAATAATAAAGTAAGTAAGTTGCCTAATTTTGGCAGGAATGTGCCAAAGGATATTTTTGGGTTAAATCACTGACAAGGTCATTTCAGGCTTGGTGGAACTGGAAATTACTTGAGGCAGTGAGGCTGTAAAAATACAGTTGCCAGACATCCCCAAGGGTTCGGCTGTGATTTATAACATCCTTGTAGGAAACGATAGAAAGCAAGGCACCGCAAT
Organism: Pterophyllum scalare; assembly: GCA_024447675.2. Taxonomy (NCBI): domain Eukaryota; kingdom Metazoa; phylum Chordata; class Actinopteri; order Cichliformes; family Cichlidae; genus Pterophyllum; species Pterophyllum scalare. Next base: position 142,484 of record JAMQGT020011583.1, on the reverse strand, counting down.
CTGCAACAGGTTTAAAAGAGAATTTCATGTGGTACTACAAAAGAGGAATAGATAAATGAAAAAGTGTGTCGGACATATTACAATGTCGGACTCTTTGTTAATGTTGCACTCAAACTCAGTGATGAGGCTTTAACAAACACTATAGTTTTTACAGACTACTGTATATCTCTGCTTCTGTGCTCAGCATTTGCAGCTCACATAGACTAACCTATGTGGATATAATGTTACACAATTCCCAATAAATCAAGTCTTCAGAAACACTGTCACATTTAAAATGGGAACTAACATCACAGAGGCTAAGTTTAAACATCTGTGTGGCCTTTCCCCCCCCTTTTTCTTCTTCTTCGCAGTCTCGACTGAGCAATTGAGTGACTGCATGGGTCAGACTGAACATGAAGAGCCTCAAAGCCAAGTTTAGAAAAACTGATGTAAGTAGTCTAATATGTGTAACATGTGTTTCTCCCTGTGTATGTTGTGTACATGTAACCGTGTGTGCACATATGTATGTCTGCATGGATGAGTCACTGTCTGTGTATGTATGGCTTGAGCGGTCGGGAATGATTTTTGGCAGAATTCCTCAATTTTGGGGCTCAGCGGCAGCAGCAGCAGCCTGTAGCTTATTGATATTTTGATATCTGCTGAAGAAAAAATAAATGGGTTTAGAAAACTAAAACAAATCATGATGCCTGTGTAATCCATTTTGGAGCTCTTATAAACACGCTTGATTTCACATGGCATGTCAGGAGATTTTAAGGGTCAAAGAAGGATGCAGAACTATTACTGGTTGTGGTAATGATGTGACTTTTTACCCAGCCTGATAACATAGAAGCTATACACGTTTTCAACTTGAGTCACTTTTAAATGAATCCTTCAAAAACCACAGGTACCTTCAGATACTCTGACTCTGCATTGCTCCTAATGAGAATCTGATCCTGCTGACTATGAATCAGTCTTCTGGAAGGAATTGCTCCAGCGGTGGTTCAGTCATTCATTTGGTCACAGTCTGAGATGCTCCGCACTCACAGGAAGTGAGGCGTCTCCACAGCGTCTGACTCATCTGTTGTCACAGTGACCTAATGACACAGAGCCAAACTGCGAGACAGGAAAGGTCTGAAGAGTTTACTGGATGAAGTTTCAGGCGAAGGAGGGCGTGTCAGAAGTAGAGACGTTGGCAGCTGTAGTGAAGAATGGTATCTAAATGAGACGCTTGGTTTAAGCAAACAGTTTCCATGAGATCAAGTGTGTGGTGTGGCAGGATGGTGAGCTCTGGTTTAATGGCATGCTCTGCCAAGAGAGAGAGAGCGACTGAGCTGCAGAGGAAGAATTAGGTGGAGTACATCCCTGCATTTATTCAATTATACCCACAACATGCTGCAAGGCATAACGTGACTCTGGATTACTGTGTAGAGGGCTAGATGTCTACTAGTGGGGCGCAAATGAAATCCCTCCATAGCAATTAAAATTATTCAGAGAAATGGAGACAAAGTCAAAACAGGAATAGCAATTTCCTAGTGTTTCATTCATTTTTTTTGAAAGCTGGGCCAATTCCATATAAAATCAATAGAATCTTAGAAAAATTCCTCCCCCCCCCGGAATAATTTTTCATTCTTGTGCTGTAACTTCTGAGTATTTAATGAAGCCATTCAGAATTTTGTTGTCATTCTATGAATGTTTTCTTAGTTTGAGTCGCACGGCACATGAAAGGTCTCCTTTCCCCCCTGCATTTTGATACCAAGCTCGTTTTCTAACTGATGTTCCCGCTTTGTTAAAATAAATCTTAAGTCATGAAAGCTCAAAAATCCTGGGTAAAAATTAGAACGAGGTAAGTGCGCTAAAGTCATTGTACAAAAACATCTGCTGATTCCGAGGGCGTCAGGTGTGGGGCACTCACAGATTTTTCACAAAAATGACCCAGCATGCTGTGTTAAATGTCTCTGCCGCCCAGTATTAGTAAATAATTGCAAATTCATTCAGCTATGTGGGGGGAGTACAGTAGTGTCCATTGTTCTAGAAAATGTTGAGTTCAGCATCGGGCTCCGAGTTCAAACAGCTCCTTCTCAGTGCGTGTAACGGACGGTGTCTGCGTTGTCTTTGCCAGGTGTTTTCTAGACCAAACCTCTGTTATACCAGTAGCAGTTGTGAATTGTTTGAGATGCTTTTACAGTGAAATGCCCATCCTCACTAAAATAGCCAGTCGTAGGTGGCATGAGAGAGGAAAGAGAGAGCAGTGGATGTGAGTGTTGCTTAGAAACACAACCGATGCCGTTTGCTGTTGTGCATGCCTTTGCAGACCTGCCACCCACATACAGTACCCTGCCACACTTTTGATTGCTTGGACGATTCATTGGGTTCTCTCCTATTTTATGTAATGGGTCCCCGTTTTCATATTTGTTGTTTGATACCTACACTTATGTGCTGTCATAGATTGATAATAGTTTCTCTGGTGCTCTGCAAAAATTTTATGTAAATCTGACTGTAATAGGGCAGTGTTTTGCTGTAGCGTATGGCTTAATTTAATAATTTAATAACCTCATTGATCTGTCTGCAAAAGTGTGTCTGTTTCTTTGTATTTTATGCAACATCCTCATCCCTTAGTCAGTATAACGCCCTCAGTGTGCTTTTATTGATCTTAGTATATTCAGAAAACTTCTATCTTGCTGGCTGCTAGAAAAGTACAATATCCACCATTTTTCTGAAATGTAAGATTTGATCTTCTTCTTTTTTTTTGATTAAGAAAAGATGCTTAAAAGAAGTTTATTGTAAATTTTGTTTTAGAAATGAGAAACTTTCAGTGAAGCTGAGTTACTTTTATGCTGTGGAGAACTGGGTAAAACAGTACCGGGACTGTAGTCCACACAGAGTAATAAAACCTATTCATCGTGATTAAGATATGCAGCAGAAAAAAGTTACACAGGCTGCCATGTTTACCTTAGCCAATAGTCATTCCATTGCTTTTTATAGAAACCCTTAACAGCCATTAGTGCTATTTCAGGCTGGCAGTGACAGATGCTCAGGAATGTCTTTCCCAAAAGCAGAGGTTAATTTTTCTTAAAACAAAACAACAGAAAGCTTATAAATAGCTCTTTTAAGATGTTGAGGTATTTCCAGACAATGTGCAATGGAATCTGTGGTTCAGTGTCCGATCTTCGCTAAATGCTTCACTTTAATGATCCTCCCCTAGCTTAGCCAAACACGTTCACAACACGAGGCTTAACGGGAAAAGACCAGCCTGTGTTCATATTGCACTGTGATTTATGACACCGTAATTGCATTTTTTCTCATTTTTGAAGGGTTCATGATGAAAATTTATTCAAGCCATAGCATATCTGTAGATATCACTTACATATGGAAAAACATATGTTATAGATTACCAAAAAGCTCCTGCTCATACAAGTGAAGATGTAAAAAAAAACAAGGAAGAGAGAATAAAGGCAAATGTTATGTCCTTATGCTGCTTCACCTGTTGAGCTGATATCTACCCTTTATGTGTGTGATTGATGTGTGTGAATGTGGCATCTTGTTGGCATAACCTGTCCCTTCATGCCGAGGAATAAACTTTGTGTCTCACACATCGTATCTGCACAGAGGAGGCACCTGTATAGGTTTTCCTGCTCAAAATAGGCTTTTACTTGACAGAAATCTTTGCATTTTCCTACTATTTCACAAACAAACATGTATTTTATGAGTAAATTGAAACCTGCTTAAAAAACAAAATATTTTTTCTTATGAGGGGAAAACCCTTTTATGCTGCTGCACAGTTAGCGCTATAGCAGCTGGTGAGCACTACATTAATTGAATGCAACATTACATTACACTGAAATGTTTAATGCTTACCTGCTGGAACTGCATAAACATGAACTTTCCATTTAATGCAGTGTCAGCTGCAGGCTTAAGTGTGATCATTTGTGAAAGAGAAAATGGGAAGAAGACATTGGGATAAACTGATCACTTTTTGACCACACATAGAAAATCATGAAAATTATACCATCCTTGTGCTAAACCTGTGACTCTACTTACTGAAACAGTAGGTGTAGATTGCAAACTTTGTAATCTGTCACTAACACAGCTAAAACCTGATATTGCTGGCACCCAAAGCTCTGTTTGAGTGAAATGCAACCTCTTATCATAAATCAGCATTTACGATTTTCCACCATGGCTCTACTAAATTGATGTCATTATCTCGATTTTGCATGTCAGAAACCAGGTCTTTCTTTCCCCATTATATTTCACAAATCCTTATCATTAGCTTTAATTATTTTACAGCATGTAACAGCAGGTTTGATTGTTGAAAAACTAGATATCAATGTAGAAATACCATGAAAAGCAGCCCAAAACTGTACAGCCAGGCACAGAATATGGCAGCAGGTTAAGCAGATCAGCTTCCTCAAATGCTGCACTGTGAGGCTAAGTAGTGTGAAAATGCCTCCTACGCTTAAGGTGCTCATGCATTTCCAAGTTTAATATTAAACAGCGTTAATGCTGCACAAAAGATTAACTGGGAGCACAGCTAAATGTGCGATTTTTCTCACAGATTATACAACAGCCATAATAACATGGGTTTTTCTGCACTGGGATCATCATGGCTGTGTTGCGGTCTGACGTTTGCCACCAAAATCCAGCACATACCGGTGCCTGATAGGGAGGCAGCAGCACCATTTTTGCTTTATCAGAATCTGCGAGCAGGTGTGCAGTTTTGCAAGGTCATTGTGAATCAGAAGAATTTCTCTTTACTCTTTAAATGTAGAAATGCCATGAAAACTAGGTTTCTGGTTGCAAGCCGGTCTGCTAGACTCTGTGTCTGCACTGTGTTGTGCCCGCCTGAGTATCTTGTTGGAATACTCTGACATTTTGGAATTTGTGGATCATTTCAGCTAAGCCTATTTACCCAAACAAGCAGTATAATGAGGGAGTTTCTCTGTTTCTCTCTCTGTGTGTATGTGCGTGTGTGTGTGTGTGTGTGTTGGAGAAAGAGCTGTGTTTAAGAAAAGCAGACGGTGTAATCTGGTTTCTGGGAATGGGTTTGGCAAATAGCCACAGCGAGATTTAAAGCATTCTGCTTCAGCCATGTCTGATCAGTCAGCTTTCAGAAACTGTGCGTTGACAGTGTTATTAAGAAATATTTTAACTGTCACATTCAAATAAATAAAAAAAAAAATTCATCTAAATTCAGTTAGGTCAGTGCTACTTTATTTTAACATGTAAAAAAACTGAAGTGAGCAGAAAACCTTTTGTGAAATAAAGTACCCTAAGGATGTCATTAATAAACAGATTTGCCATGTAATTATTAATGCACTTTTAAATAATTTAAGTCTGAGTTCAACTGCTGAAGTTTCAGTTCAAATTCAGATACATGGACCAAAGCGCACAATCATATATGGGAACATTTTTACTATGTTTAGTTTGGAATAATGGGATATAAAGAATGATCTTGGTTCTCTATTACTAGAGATGGATATGAAAGTGTTCAATACTGCGATATTGCAAAACCACATTTTGAAATTCTCCCCCCATGCCAATGCTTTCTTTACCATCTTAATATGTGTAATATGATTGTACTATAAAACCCTGTGTTCTGTTTAACTTAAAGCTCAAGCTGTGACCTATATTTCTAATTAAAAGTTGTGTGTAGAGAGCAGCCTAAAATTTAAACAAAACTTTATTTGTTCCAGTTCTTGGTTGTACAAACACTTTTTGGTTAAAAACAAAATAATTGAGATTTAATACCCCCCCCAAAAAAAATACTACTACGTATCACAGTAATGCAATATGAACACTATTCTTAAATGCATGTACACTGTAACAAATGACCCAGTTAAAAACTGACTGCTACATTACATATTTTACAGTGTACCTATTCAAATCTACAGCAACAGTTTCTTGATGTAAAATACTGATGGTGCTGTGCTCTAGAATATGGTCTTTAAAGTGTAATACTGTCAGCTATTTGCCATTATACTGTTTCAGTTACAGAATTCATACTGTAAACTTCATTGAAAACATAGTCGAATCACTAGTATTGGATCAAAACTGTGACCGTTAAGTTCAACACTAGGAAAGTAACTATTTGTGTCCACTTTCCTGAGTGTTAATGCGACACGTCAAGTGTTAATACTCACCCAGAGTTATTTTAACACTGTATTGAAGTTAATAATACACACTTGCTAACACCAAGTAGTGTTAATAGTACTCCACACTAGTGTCAGTGCTAGAGAGTCAACACTACCAGGCTACACTTGACACTGCCATAACACTTAACAGTGTATTATAATTAACTCTGTGTGTGTGTGTGTGTGTGTAGTGTTATAAAAATTATTGCGCCCTATTATCTACTGTAGCCGCCATAACCACATATCCCCACATACCAAAAAAATAGTGTGCACAAAAATACTATATGTACATGAGAGGTACAACAGAAATTTAAGTGTACACAGCATGGGGTTGTACACAGTTACAGTATGGAGAAGTATGTATATTAGATCGGCAGTGTTGTATGAAAATCACCCATCATGTCGGTTGTGGACCAGGTCATGTACACATCTTCTCTGTTAAAAACTGTAAATTACAGGCAGCTATATTTGAGTTTTTAATTGTCAATTTAAGCTCTATCTGCTTTAATTTAAAACAATAGTTTCTTAGAGTAAAAATGATGGCAGTGCAGTACTACCTAAACCTTAACACTGCTCTCAGTAACCATCTCAACACTTTGGAGTTGGCATTTGCTGTTAAACAGTTACATCCCCATGACTCTTAAAGATTGACAAAGATTCTTGTTTTTACCAAGAATGGAATAACAAATTTTTACAGCGTCATGTAACATACTTTATACTTTTTCATGAGTGCTTCTCAAAACAGCTGTAAGTCATGTGTAATTAGTTTGAGGAATCTTAATTGACTCTTGTAGTGTGCGTCGACCTTTTGAGGCCACATTAACAGCTTGGTCCCTGCGGTTTGAGCAGAGCTACTATAAATGAGTTACCTTGCTTTAACTGTTATCTTACATTCAGCCTCTTACTACTGTCCCCCAAGCGGATTTTCACAATCTGGACAATTGTGGACTCAGATGCAGACACATACTTACACATATACCGCATGAGTGCATAGCATTGTCTGTGCATTCAGTTATTGTTGACAGTGGTCATGGTGTTGTATGCTCTTCCAGCCCTTCAAAGTGCCAGACTGCTTAAACCTGCTCCCCCAGCTGCTGGACTAAGCAGGATTACTTCAAGGCTTACACACTCACACATGCTTAAACACATGCGTACATCCACATTCATGCACAAAGACCACTATCAGACACACACACAGACATACCCCTTCCCTTATCATCCAGCCTCTCTGTGTCTAATTGATGTGTGGATTATGCTGTCTCCTCTCACTCTGCACAGCTGTTTCATAGCATAAATTTAGCTGAGCTGCACGACACTGGAGACTAAACTGTACATTTTAGCGTTTGTTCTATTTTTGGCATCTTGCAAAATGTATAGTGTCTGTATTTAGTTGTGCAAAAATGGGAGGAATGGATAGAAATGTGTTTGCTGTGTTAACTGGAACAGCACTACAATGATAATCACATGCTGATCATCTGAAAACATTTTTTTTTTTTTAAAGAATGCCTCGTGGTTGGTTAAACATTAAACCAAAAGAATTCCCTGGGTTACTAGTGCAGAACATCAAGGAAAATCTAGTCATTAGAAAAACATTAAACCCTATTTTTTTTCATAAAGTATAAAATCACTGTAATATAGCAGTCCTTCAATTATAGAGGTTTACTTTATAAGTAAGCCATAGACTGAAGTATCTGCGCTTGGCTGTGTTTGATTTGGCCCAATCTAAGTTGGTTTGGCATGTAATGGTTTATTCTGGCTGGGTGTAGTGAAAGGGTATTAGTACTGGGAGTGACAGTAAAACCTTAGGGACAGCCGGGCTTTAATCTGGGAGAGGAGGAGGAAGGGTTTGCATCTGTCTGTGTGTGTGTCAATTGTCAGCAGGAGATTAGGGAGTACAGCAATGCAATGGATAATTATGACACTTGCTGCATGCAGTATTTTCAGATTGTATCTAGAGCAGTCTTAGAGAATGTTCAGTAATGTAAATCACACATTTGACTTCACACGTTAATCACTTAATCAATTCATTGATTGAAAATTGGCCATCTAGCCAGATAGCGAGCTTTTCAGATGCATGCCTTGCTTGCAGTAACTCATCATTCATGTTTAGTCCACTGGTTGACTGCACTTGCGCTACTCTCATCACTCTAGATTTTCTCCATATAGTACTCTTCTCCATGTTAAAAAATACAGCCTTGAACTAGTCTGAATTTATCCAATGAAATTTGGAGGAAAATGGCTTAAGGTCTTAAACATGGATCCAATTAAAACAGGACCCATGGGATCTTTTTATTTCTTATCGCCTGTGAACACGAACTGTGGACACACAGCTAGGAAACCTGCTCGTCAGCAAATATGTGAAACATTGAGTGTATTAAAAGGAGAAGGGTATGACGATCCTGGTGTCTGCATGTGTTTGCATGCTCATTTGTGTGGGTGTGTGTTTGTGCATGGGCTAGTTTGTTGTCTGATGTGGGTGTGAAGACATCAGTGGTGATGTAAGGTTAGCCTGTCTGCTGTCTGGTGTGAGTATCGACATAATCATGTCTATGAGAAGGTGTTTTTATCAGGGTGGGTTTTAAGTGTTTTAGGAAATATGCTGGTTACATCCAACATAGCACGACTGCACTACATGTCTATGGAGTAATGATTTAAGACCTGACTAATCACTGATAAAACAGATAAGGTGAGTGAGAGGAGTTCAGCTGAAAGGTTGAGGGGAATGGGGAGTAGAGCATACGATGAAGTAATCAGGAGCAAAATGTGATAAAGAGATGATGACGTGAGAAGAGTAAAGAAACGGTGATTGTAAATGATGAGGAAGAAAGTGCAAGAAAAAGAGCCTATTTCTCTGAGAAGCGCAGACAGGCTCCCTGCCCCCAGTTTAGTTCAGACGGGTTGTTTAGTTTGGCCTACTCTGAACAACTGGAACAATGTTCATGCTCGGAGATGGATGGAGGACGGGTTAGATACAGTTCACCTGAAAAAACTAGAGACTTCTGGCATTCTGAGAACTATTTGTGAGATGTGTTTCTTGTTCTGTATAATGGTTTAAAAGTAATTGAAGCAATAGACAGGTTTAGATGTTTCCAGCTCCTAGCTCAATGCAATGTCTTTTTTTTTTTGACTCTGTACACATGTGTCTACAGTTGAGTGTGTTTAAACTGGCTCCTATCTTGACTGAAGTAAGTGGTACTGTGTATTTTTTTTTTCATACTCCCTCAACTTTATGAGCAGCCCTCTAGTGTAATGAGGTTGGTTGCTTTCCAAGTCTAGCAGTGTTTATTTATAGGGCAGGAAAAGCTATTTGTGTCAGGAGGAAGTGTTGTACGAGAGCTATTTTTTACTGGAGGTCCCCTCGCACATATAAAGGTCCCATGCTGAACATCCTATGGAGTCCTTTGGCTTAAAAAAATGATTGCAAGTAGTGCATTATACTGAAAAAATATTTAAAGAGTTTTAAATGATCTCTAAATGTGGCCTCCGTATTGTAAGGAGGGTGCAGTCTATAATACAGTCAGTTCATTAAAGCTTTAACTTGTACACAATTAGACGGTGCTTGTAGTCACAGCAGATGTGAATGAGCACATAGTTACAGTGGGGTTTCCTTAACAGTTGGTCTCATTGTTCCTGTAGCTACACAACTTGTTTATGACAAGAGCACAATTAAAGCTGTAAAAGTAGAGGTAATTAGAAAGGTAAACTAATTTGTGTTGTTAATGAGTTTTTTTTTTTTTTAGAAGAAGTGAAGAGGGAATTTATGGATGTGCTGAAAGTTCTGTTATTTTTTGTTTGTTTGTATTTCTGTCTTTATGTGTGCTGCAGTGTTATTGAGCTTGTTAACTTAGTTCACCATTTTTACACATCAGAGTCTCTGCAGGATATGATGGCTATTGTATATATGGGGAAAAAAATTGTGTAAGCTTTTTGTTGCTTCAGAGGGAGCTGCTTAATCTGATAAATTGTTGTTAGTAATCCTTTGAATCAGGATGGGTTAGGGCAGGAAAATATAAAGATAAACATGTTCAAAACAAAAAGGTCATTGTTTTTGTTGGCTTGTGGCCACATTACTCACCACTAGTAATAGTAATACACCTAAATGTGTGATGCGGCTATTAGTGGTTGACCAGGTTTGGACAGGAAGGAAGACTTCTTGTTCGGGTTCTGTTGCATTAGTTTGTAATTTCTTTCCTCCAAAACTGTTCATCAGAAATCAGACAATATTATAGAATCTGGCAAATTTTAACTTCACAGTTGACTAATGTTCTTGCACGAGAATGTTGCTGTACTACCAATTAAGGGTAAGGGCACAACCTAACCCAGTGTTTCTCAAACTTTTTCCGCCCCACGTAGGGAAGCACGATGGCTCTGTGTATACAGCAGGCGGTGACAGTGGAGAGTTTCACTAGTCACTGTGCTAACATACCTGCTAATGTTTCCTTGTTCCGCTGTGACAATTAATCCGATGTTCAACATTTGTTCCGCATTAATTTTTTCCCAGGTCGCTCATGACCCTGATGCGCCACAGTCCCACAGTTTGATAAACACTGACCTAACCAATAGCCTGATGGTCAGTAATAAAGTATGTCAGTATTTTCACAATAAAATTTAAATTTGTGTTTGCCAGTTTCTGTTTTGTCCTCATCTCTATATGCCCCCCCCCCAAAAAAAAATAAAAATAAAAATATCCAGCTGGTCATGGCACATGACTGCCCCTCCCTGAGGCTGTTTCTGCTGGGGGTCTCTTCCTGTTAAAAGGGAGTTTTTCCTTCCCACTGTTGCCAAGTGCTTGGTCACAGGGGATCATCTAATTGTTTTAGTTTTCACTTATAAAGCACCTTGAAAGGACTGTTGGTGTGAATTGGTACAATTTAAATAAAAACTGAATAGAAATAAATTGAGTCTTTTATCAAACTATTTAAATGTGAATGAAAGGGATCTTTTCACCTGCTCCCACCCACTGCTGGTTTGTTTTATGCCTTTTTCTTTCTAGTGGTGATGCCTGCAGCAGAGCTGAGTCTATATAATATTTTAAAGCTTTAGTTACTAGTTAATTTGTAGTTAGATTGTTAATATAAAATATAAATCCAATAAATTATGCTACTTTATTTTGGATAGTACTATAAAAAGTAACGACATTAGCTTTTTTGTGGACTGGTAAAATGCTGATCTCTCTCCTGAAGGCCCAATGCAGAAAAAAATGTTATGTTGGATACTACAACATAGTTTCAGAGTAATATATATTCTGTGAAGAAAGGGTGGTGCTGAAGTTGCAGTGAATTTATAAACATTGAAAATATTCTCGTGATGTAAATTTGTCTCATTGTCAAAATGTGCGCCCCACATTGGGCAGTATTGTGAAATATGTGGCAGCATCTTTCTTTACAAAAGAAACCATCTGGTCTTTGTTTGACAGTTCTCTATACTAACCCTTTTATTCTTGCTTTCAGAGTCTATTAAACCATTAGAGTGTGTGTGTGCGTGTTTGTGTGTGTGTGCGCGCGCACTACAGAGGGCAGTAAGCAGTTTCAGCTGTGGCCTGAGAGAAAGGATGTATTGTCTGAGGACATTTGAGGATCTGCTTTGTTACAGATATGGGGTTTGAAGTTAACAGCCACAGCTTGATCAAAGGGCAGAGATACTGTAGATGCGTCAATCTCTGTATTTTCTTCTGTTTCTTTTCCTTTTTTATTTTGTACTCTGTTCACTCTCACATCCTCTTGACCACTTCCTGTATGTCCTGTCCTCCTCTGATTCTCAACCGTACTCAAAAAGAAAAACATTCTTTCCACTTGCATTGATGTATTATTCCTCTCTGGAGTCAAATCTTGTTGTATTTTTGTCTTACATCATGTCTGACCTACATTTACTGTGAGTAAAGCAAAAACATTTCTATCTCCAGTAAACATAATAAAGATAAATCTGAGTTAGAGGGTGAATTGGAGTAGATGATGATGTTGTGTGTCTGTATGATTCTAAATTAGTTTACCTGTTTTTTTTGTCATCCCACATTATTTGGTGACACAATTAGGCCAGATTTTCCCTGTACAACTCTAATCCTTGACACGGCATTTGGAAAAGTAATTCTTGGATTTTAATGCAATTTGCCATGGATATGCATTAGAATTCCTGCTAAAGGTTTTGCACAGATTTGAAGAACAATAGAGTCTCAAATTCCTTCAGGTGTAGCTGTTTCTCAGGCCAGTCTTCATCCACTGCCTCACACAGAAGAGTCTACCCATTAATGTTTTTTTACTGATTTAGAGCATACTAAAAGTAAACAGAACTACATGAAATGTGAAAGTAGCTCAAACATCTTTTCATTCCTAAACCAACATGAATGTTATTTGAGGGTAATACTATTGGGTTTCTTAAAGTAAATGTTTGTGTTAAACTCCATCTGCTCTTAGTGGTACAACTCTACAAACATACAGAATGTGATGTCAGAATTACAATTTCCTGATCTTAGTTTGTTTTTCCTTCTAAGGAAGGAGGAGGAAAAACACAAATTGTTTATGTGCAGACCTTTAGGTTAACAAACAGGCACGCACAGCCGATGGGCATCTGTTTGCTATTTATTTTAGAAGCACTCAGGATTTTCAGAACTTCACAGGGAAATGTATACCCGTGAAACACATATGGAAAAAAGATGAGAAGACCAGAAGTCCGATTTATGTCACTTTAAAGTCTCTTTGTCGCTCAGCGTCTTTCCTAACACAGTAGTTCCTTTTCCTTCACTCTTGACTGCTTTCACATGTGGGCTTCTTGCTCGCTCGTCCTTGTCCTTTCTGCCAGCCTCAGGCTTGTACAAACAGGAAGCGCTTAGTGTTATCGGCACACTCTTTGTGAGTCTTAATGAACGTCAGGCTAAAGACAGAGAGGGAACACACACCCCGAGTCCAGTATAAACACACGATGCAGCCTTAGAAAAAGGAAAGGAGGGAGAATCTAAAGCTAACACAGGCAAACAGCCAAAGGCTGAGGAAACTGACCGAAACCAAGAGAGGAAGTAACAACTCATAATAGAAAAAGAACCGTGGTCTTACTAGTTCATAATATCAGAATAAGTGACCCGTAATATATTGTTTGGGCAAAGTACATGTATATTGTTCAGGGTCATTCAGGGTTCATGTGCTGTGCACTCACTTAAGTCAGCATATTGAAATCCTGTTTGTGCAGTATTGAGCATACTTTTGCCTCATTGTGTCCAACTTACAGATAATGAGGAGTGAAACATCTGCTAAACTATTGTTTGTCATTGATAGTTGAGTGATCTGTTAACTAATTGCTCCAGCTCTAATGAGCAATTCAGGGTGAATGAAAAATGACAAGAACTTGGTCTGCTCTACTTTTTGGTGCTGATATAATATTAAAATGAATCACTGCATCAATTCAGTTCCATTTTTACTTTATATAGTGGCAGTTCATAGCAGTCATCTCAAGGCATCTATAGTGTAAGGTGTAGCCTACAATATTAGACTGAGAGTCCCAGCGATCCAGTGATCACTTGTGAGCAAACATTTTGAGGTGGTGGCGAAGACGAACTCCCTTTTATCTGGAAGATCTCAGGCAGAATCTGGCTGAACTCAAGCTCAGAGAGGGGTTGGCCACCTGCCACGACTGGTTTGGGTGGGCTGAGGGGGGAGCACAGAGAAAAAAGATTAGCATGAAGACAACAAACAACCCACAAGAGAGAGATTTGGCTGGATGGTGGGACCAGAAAGGGAGAGATAACACTCACAGCTAATGTAATAGTGATTATATAAGTGCATCTAGAGGGAGAGTAAAGGCAAGGTGCCCAGCGCATCCTCTAAAGAGAACATTTCTGTGGTTCTCAGTCAGTCTTAAAATGTACTTTCGTGTCCAAAAAAAAAGGCTTTCCCTCAAGAGCTGCATATTTAATTACTAATTTGACCTGACATATGGTTATACCAGTAAACACAAAGCATATTTTTAGAATAATCCTTAACAAAGCCTCAAAAAAAAAATCTCAATTTCCAGCGAACTTGTGGACCACAGATTGTAATTTATCAGTCCTCTAATGGTGGTTTGCTAGTTTATACTATATATATATATATATATATATATATATATATATATATATATATATATATAATATGCTGATATTGCACCACCTCTGCCACCACATGATTATTTCATCCAACTCCCTTTGGTGACACTGCCTGTGTATGTGGCTGAAAGTGGAGCAGTGCATTCCGCTCCACTTAAATCTGTCCAATACAATGTAGTCTAACGCCATCGGTGTCATGCTGCTCTGATGTGGCTGCCCTTCATTGCTTCTTCAGATTCATAAAGTCACACAGGCCATTAGAAGCGATCACACTATAGCAGACATCAGCACTAGTGGCAGTTTCTCTGCAACATGCAATTCTTGTTAATGAAACCACGATGGGAGCATTCACTATCCCAAACAAGCTGTATCATCTCCTGTTGTTTGCTTGTTTCTCTGCTTTTTCTTGTTGCTGTAGAACCAGCATGGTACTTCATTGTACAGGGAGGAAGGCCTGCTCAGTGGTACTGATGGTATAAGTGAAATTAATCATGAACTGTCTTCACTTTTGAGGCACAGATATGAGAAAAGTTTTTGAAAAGTGTGCAAAGTTGTGGAAATGTTTTAAAGTATTGACTCTACACTGTAGGGTTGTAGGGGTTTAGATGAAGTGTACCTTTAAAGTGAAAAATGTTCTAAACTAGGGATTGTAATAAGTAAGCCATCCTACTCAATTCTTTTGCTCTAAATATTCTGAAGTTCTTGAAACAAAGTAACTGACAACCAACAGCAGCATGAAAAAATGTCCACTGAAGCAAGTATGCAGGGTAGGCTGGTACTAGTAGAGTTCATTGTGACAGTGCAAAGCTCTGGACTAAGAAAATACTCCACTCCAACTCACACCATCCTTAGGTTTGTATGACTGAATATCTTTAATGGCAGCTTTATTCCTCCTGAAGATTTGGCATGAATCTTTGGTGATTACATTTTAAGGAAAAGGCAGTAGTTTAATTCCAGTCAGCATTAAAGGGTCTCTTCTATCAACTCTATGTGACATATCTCTAGCATATTTCTAATTAAGTATAAGTGTCCCTGACTGCTTTGATATTCAGTCATCCAAGGGGTGGGTTTGTTTTGCTTCTGTTTCCGGATTACAAAGGCACTCAATTACAGCAGTAGGTTCTGCCCTTCCTGGTATCCACAAAACAAGATAAGGAAAGTGCTGGTCTCTGTCAAACAAGTACTGCCTCTGTTTAATTAAATGTCTTCAATAGTGTAAATAAACCTCTCACATTTTGTTTGGTTATTTTGGCTAAACTTTGGGGAAAACGAGCACAGAGTAGGTACTTGTTTCTTTCCTTTTATTTCAGTTTTGCCTCATTTTTGTTTTTAACTGTGATTAGTGTTTGATTGCCTCGTTGCCTCGCATTTCTTTTGAAGAACACAACACTGTCCGTACAAAATCACAAGACCTACAATAATGGAAAATTGAGAGGCAAATTCAGCCCACCTCTGCCAAAGGATGAAACTGTGTGAGATGCATCCAAGCTTTATAAGGAATGAGCTCCTGTATCCGACTTTTCTGTGCACTACTCCAAGTGACAGACATGAATTTTTCTGTCTTTTCTGAAATTCCTTAGCTGAGGTGGTGACCTGCACAAGTCCTGGATTATTAGTCTTGACTAATGATTAATTCATATAATCTTTCAAATAACTGCCAAACATGTTACCTATATGGAAGTTATTTGAATGCAACTTTATTATTTTTTTGTATTAAATTTGTATGGATTCTTGGTTGTATTAAGTGTGTCCATTAGAGAGCACCATGGACTTGTACTCCTCAAATCTTACCCTTTTTTAATGTTTCGTCTCGGTGTTCAGCTGACTGTTTTTTTTTCATCTTCTCTAACCAATCTGTTATTTCCAGTCTGTCAGAGGACCTTCTCGTCTTACACCACCTCCTAAACATTAGCTTACGTTATACCGTAGTGCTTTGAATCCTGAATCATGTGTCTGGGGCTGGTATTGATTTACAGAATCAATTTTCCAGAGTCACTTTTATTTTTTTTAAAAAGCAAGAATACACTTGTCTTCTAAGTCATATTATGGATTACATTTGAAAATGCAAACAATTCATTATTTTCCTCCTACTCTGTGATCTGTGGCTTATTAGGCTGTGGAGCTTAGTGGTCATCTTAGCTTTTTCAGCGACAGGGGTGACAGGATTTTTATAGCCCAGCATTTTTCCACCAGCTGTGCAAAATGTATTGCAGTGGTTGCACTTGGGTGTTTGCCACAGAGGTTATTTACACCCTGTATTGCTATGCTGGCTCATTGCACTCCTAAAATAGGGTACAGTCTACCACCACCATAGGTATTTATGGAGTCGGAGAGTTCACCTCCTTGTCACGTGTAGGTCAGTGGGCTATCAGGTCAGATCTAATACTGTACTGCATCCAAATATGAACAGGTGTTTGTAGGAACAGCTGATGCATGAATTTGTTTGCTGACACATTAGGGGCCATGGATTCAGTTCTTTCCCTAATCCTGCTGTCAGATTTAGGAACCACTTACATCCCCCCCTGTAAAGGTTTCTTTAAACACATTTTCTGTTAATAAAGTAGGTCATTCTGGAAGTGTTTTGGCCATGCCATATCTTTCCTAATTTGTAGCTATATCCTGCAATTAAATCTTGCTGTGCTATATCTTGTACCATCAAACTGCTGTGCAGCAAGATGGTCTCTGAATGAGATCATGCTAGAAGAGTTCTTTCTGTCTGAGTAGCCTGTCAGTGATAGAAATGTGGGGCCATTTGGTTTGTGTATGTGTGTGTCGGTGAGTTTTTTCTGCACTGGATGCTGTGAGTGTGTGTGTGTGTGCTCATTCAGGTATGATAACAGAAGTTTTGTGTGGGCCACAGTGGAGCCAAGAAACATTCCTCCCTCTGAGAAACATTACTCGCATTTTGGGCATCTTGGTCATTTTGACTGCAAAGTAAATATGCTAATATGACAGCTAACATTTAAAAGTACAGTGTGGAAAATCTCACCATTAGACATCAGTAGATTGCAGGTCACAGTCAGCTGAATTTTGTTTTCTTACCCCTGTCTATTCAAGTGCATAATCCTAACTATGGTGGCCACTGTAGGAAAAACATGTTTTAGTTATAAACTATAACTTTATCTTATGAAAAGGATATTTGCAAATTGGATTTTTAGGAGGTGATTTTTTTTTTTTTTTTTTTAAAAAAGGAACTTTTTCTAAAGGTACTGTAGGTTACTGTAAGGCTAGTAGTAAAACTATCTGTAGCATTATGCCGATGACTGTGCTTTAGTCAGCCATTGAGATTAAAAATGTTACTTAACAGTCTAAATGTGCTGAATTACCCACTGAGCAGAAAGCAGGCGACTTCGGTGGCACTTTTTTTGCATTTTTTACTTCTTTGGTGAAAGGGACCCCTTCTCAGATGATAAAATATCTGAGAATGTTTTATGATCAGTCCATCTGAGAATGGACAGATTTACATTTAACACAGCGTCCCACCCTTTTTTGGAGCTGGGTTGGAATATCTGTATATTTAATTTTTCACCACCCTTCATTCTCCTCCTTTGCCTTCTATCTCCTTTAGACCAATGAGTGGAACAAAAATGATGAGCGCCTGCTTGCTGCGGTGGAGCATGGCGAGGTGGAAAAAGTCACGTCCCTTCTTGCCAAGAAAGGTGCCAATCCCGTAAAGCTGGACAGCGAATGCAAATCAGCGTAAGGATTTTTACAGATTTTACTGCTATAATTTGTGGTGCACATTAATTTATATTGTTGTGTTTTCAGTGTGTTATTTCCATTAGATTCTCCTAGGTGACAATAAAGTCAAAACATAACTAAAATAAAGAGTAATTCATTGATATAGACAGACAGAGATGCCAGTCTGCAGTGATTTCTGTAGAGTATGACATGGGGGAAGCAAACTGACTTCAGGCTGCAAACCAGAGAAGCTGAACCTGTCAAGATGTTGACATCAACATGGTTTAGTATGACGAGCTTGTACATGTTCTGAAATAAATAACCACCGAAACTTAGTGGACTTTCTCCTTTTTCTTGCAGTTTAAGGATTAGCCATACGTCTACACAATTTGCTCAGATTCTCAAGTAATGGGCTTGTGTAACTACTTTCATGCTCCACAGCACCGTTTTAAAAATGAATGGCCAATCTAAAAATATGTCTCTTTCCCTTAGTTCTTGAAAGGTCGACGTTCATTCAGCCTCTGAGCTTCTGTGTTCTGAGGGCAAGTTCACTTCTGCAGAGCCAGTGGAGCTTGTTGTTGCCCAACCGCTTAATATTAGTGATAATGCAGGGGCTTAGTGTTAATATTTGACCTCTTTTTTTTTTTTTTAAAGTTATCTGAAACACAACACCCGCTGACCTCAGTGTGCCGAGCAGCTCTAACAGAGCCAGGAACATAAAAACATAGGGGCATTTATTGCACCTGTAGGTCCTATCCTTGACCTTTTCTCTGTGCGCTGCTGGAACACAGACACACTAATACAGATGTATGCAAAACCTTTGGAAATCAAGGCAAATGTGTGGGCTCGGAATCGTAATGCTCCGATCTTTTCAGGACGCACAAAGGAGGCGTCTACAGTATCTCTATGGTGATAAAACCTGACTGAAAGGCATGTAGGCATACTTGTGTGTGCGTGCGTGTGAGTGTGCATCCTCCGCACACACTGAAGGAAGGTTGGGTTTGTGTGGTGCTTTTTTTCCCCGTTCATCTCACTGAGGTGGAAAGAGGTCATATTGATTGTCTGCTGCATACATATGCACAAACCTGCACATGTAAGGCCATTTTTTTTGCACACACAGTCATATTGACTTACAGCATTCCTGCTCACAAGGCAGCGCTTTTACCCATTTTACTAGAAATGTTCAGTGGGTGGGTTTAAATTGTGAAAACTGAAGCCACACTGAATAATTGCTCCTTTTGTTTTTTTGCTACTCCCCTAAAATCTTATCATTACCAAGCTTATCAATTGCTTTTATCAGTGCTGACATTTTTTTCTGGCAGTTGCTTATTGCAAAACGGTGGCAGTGGAGCTTTTGCATACCTGGGTCACATGCATACCTTCTACTGTGAGACTGCCTGAAACACTGACACTGAAAAGCTCTGTAGACCTACTTTTTTCTCCCCCCCCACAGCATATTGGAGGAGAAGAGATACTCCCATGCCTTTCTGCTAAATATGTAATTCCAGCTTTTAGCCAATTGGCTCAGCATAATGACCAGAGGCAGAGGCAAACCGCTAACCTGGCTCTGTCCAAAGGTTATAAATTCTAAATTCAAAGCCTCTAATAATTAACACACATGCTTTAAAGAACAGGAAATCAAGAGGAGGCTCTAGGAAGACGCTGAGTCGGTCGAGTTGCTGAGAAGGATTAAATAAACTAAGTATAAGGGTATTACATTATAAGGAGCAGATGCTTATATTTAACAGATAGGGGAGTGGTTTAATCTTCTCACCTGATATAGGCAAGAAACTTAATTTCTTAAAATGTGAAAACTTTTAACATAATGTCATATCATGTGGAGAGTAAGAGGTTAGCTTTAAATGTAATTCAGAGTGGTAGATAGAAGCAGGAGAGGACTAGTGTGACAGAACGGTCAGAAAAGTAGGAAAAATTAACAATAGCTTAATTTTAAAAAAAATGCTTATTTGCACCCAAAACTTGTAAAACTGTTAAAAGCATCTGTGTTGTTGTAAAACCTTAACTACTGACAATTAAAGTACTGTGTGTAAGTTGTTCTTTGCATTGTGTGTGTGTGTGTGTGTGTGTGTGTGTGTGTGGGTGTGTAGTCTTCATGTAGCTGTTGCTCGAGGTCAGACAGACTGCCTGTCTGTCATCTTGGCTCATGGAGTTGACCTGTCAGTCACTGATGCTGCTGGTATGTATTACAGTTACGCTCAGTATAAATAACATAATTATGTTTCTGTATACATTTGAGAGTTTCCCTTTAAATACTGTAACAGGAGAAGCATAATGTGCTGGATGGATTGATACATTAGATTTTAGGTCAAACTGTGTTTCTGTTCATTTTTCTGTAAATGTTATTCATGTGCAGGTTTTAGTCCTTTACACCTGGCTGCCAAAAACAACCACACTGAATGTTGCAGAAAACTCATTCAGGTAAGGCTCCGAAACTGAAGTGAGGATTTATTAAGATTTCCCCAATTGCCTTTGTTTTAGAAAGAAATGGCTTCAGTCTGCCAAGCCAGATATTTATAATACAGTGTTGAGATGCAACATAATACTAAATGTAGGGGCTATAAATTATGTTGGGAGTAAATGAATGAACAAAATGACTTCATGATGTGTTGTACAACAAACCACTAAATATGAACCTAATGGTAGTTTTTGTCAGTGTCACCCAGCAGGATGACTTCTTGTTTATGAACAGCAATGTGTGAAAGCCACATCTTGAATGGTCTTGCTGTTCAGTTAAAATGCCTGAAACCAGAAATGTTCACTGCTTCGTTTCTGCAGTCTGCTGATCTTGTGTGTGCACGCATGTGCGTGTGAGTGTGCGCGTGTGTGTTTTTGTCAGCAGATCCTAGCAGGGGGACGCACACACTTCCTGCTCTGATCCGCTGACCTGACCTCCTCGTGACAGTCGGCAGCATCTCAGCAGCATGCACCTGGCTGATCAATTATACAGCAAAATGCAGTACTGTGCAAAAGTTTTGAGCCACCCTTTATTTCTTTGTTTTTCTTCCAAGAAGCCAGATTTTCTTGTAAATTAAAAAAAAGCTATTTCAATCAATGGTTCTCCAGGCTCGAGACTTTTGCACAGCACTCTGTGTAAAGCCCAAGTGCACTAAACAAATGTATTTTTAAAGATTTGTAAAAGATCATCAGTGTTAGTAAACAGAAAACAATAAGAACCATCAACATGTAGATGCAGTAGTGTATTTTTTTTTTTAACTGCAGATGTGTGTATTTACAATCTAATATCACATGAAATTATGTTTGCATGGAGCACCACTGGCAAACAGATTCTAGCATCAGTTCCTCGGATAATAAACACGAGTGTATCCAAAAAAAAAAAGTATTTGGAACAAGCAACACACAAACCACTTTTCCCACTAGCATCATCACAGATGCCTCAAACCACAATTAAAAAGAAGATGTTTTGAGTCTGTTGGGGTTTGTGAGTTCACTTGATTAACAATAGTCATGGCACTTAGGCGGCACATGCCATGGCCCACTGTTTGATGAGTGCCGTTTTATTTATTACAAATATCTCTCCCACTTATCCAGAGTAAATGTCCCATCGATGCTGTAGACAGCTCAGGAAAGACTGCTCTGCATCACGCTGGTAAGTGTGTCAGCATCCTGAGAGTTACTTTTGCAAAAGTGTGTTTTATTTAGTCTAGTTGTGGAATAGTTTCTGTTAGTTTTAAGCTCTAATTTTATTTGGATAAAATCATCTAACGCATTGGGTCTTAAGTAATTCAAATGCATTTCAGCCCAGTTAGTCTCAGTTAAACATGAGCCTGTTTTTCCTCACTCCCTATTGTTTTAATTTCTCTTGTTTTATTTCACCCCCAGCTGCCAGTGGGAACATCCAGATTGTCCAACTGCTGTGTGAACTCAAAAGCCCCATCAACCTTAAAGACGCAGTATGTACTCTCATTCTTACTCCCATTCCCTAGACTTATTTTTCCTGGCTTGATAGTTTTGGGGGTGGGGGGTCTGAAACTGAAAAAAAGACCACAGAAATGTCTCCATTGAGTCCATTTCCAGTGAGGAATGTATTGAATTTGTTTGAGGAATCATTGTCTGTTTATTGACTCTGATTGTCTCTTGTCAGATAGTTGTTAATCCACATAATGAAGGCTCCTCATTAAGTGACATTTCCGGTCATCTGTCATCTGCTTGAGGATTAATATTGTACTCTGTGCGTGTGTGTGTGTGTGTGTGTACTGTGGGAACACAAGCCGCAGACATGTGGTCTCCATTACAGTGACGCACCATGCCTGTGGTTTCTCTGGCTGGGATGTGTGAGCATGAAATTGTGTGTGTGTGTGTGTGTGTGTGTGTGTGTGTGTGTGTGTGTGTGTTTGTGTATAAAAGAAACCGATGGCCTGTCAGCCTGCATGTAAACTTGTCTTGTTTCCAATTAAAATGAATTTTAGCCTCATGTTTAAACCAGTGAAAATTTCAACATGTTAAAGCTTTTGAAGCTGGTTCACGCCTCCACTTTGTACCAATAACTTTTGGGAGTGTCTCAAATCCTGGTACAGCCACAGCAGGCATCACTATTTTCTTGTGACTTTTACGTATATTCTTCATTAAATCCTTAAGAAAAATTAATTGTCATTATCTTTGAGAAAGGATAAATAGTGTTGAAATTTTAATTTGACTGTGGGCAATGCATATTTATAGTCATATTTTTCTTGTTGATTGAAAGTGGTCCAGCCAAAATCGTCTGCAAATCTGTATTTGAGGTTTGAAGAACTCTGTCTCCTCTTACGGCTCGCTAGCCTTGAGCATACACACTGACTGTAATATATAAAGGCACCTGATTATATAAGGTACTTTCTGCTGCTCGCTTATTCACTGTGGGCTGCCACAGCAGATAGCTCTGTATGTTTGATTTGGCAGATTTTTTTTTTTAAATGCTGAATGCCCTTCCTGATGGAAGCCCAAAGGGATTTGTGTCTCCTTGAACCAGAGACCTTTTGCTTGTTAGGCGAATGTGTAAACAAGTGCACCATGGAGCCGCTCCGTACCTGATTATATATTTGACTTAAATAAATACTCAGGAAGCTCTAGAAAGAAACACAGGGACATCTGATAGCTCTGATATGCATCAAAGAATGTTCATATAAGAGCAGGTAATTATAAACTGTAATATGAAACCTTATGTATTTTGCTTGTTTTTTCATATATTTTTAAAGTTTGAAATGATAAGGCCTGCATATGTACAAGTAAACCCTGTGAGCCAAAAAAAGTTTTTTTGCTTCTCTTGATTCTTGTATGATGTCATCAACAGTGGATGTCCTTTTATGGTCATTTCAGGCACACACTCTGGCTGTGAGTGCAGCAGTCCTGTGTGCGCATGCTGTTCAAAATTTCTGTTTCAGAGGGGCAGCCAATCAGGAAAAAGTTAAAGGGTGGGCTGCCTTAGAGTAGCTAAAACAGCTTGTTTCAGAGGATGAAATGAAGGACTGCACTAAGGCATGTACAACTCAAATTCTCACTTTTCCACTTTGGAGCTGTATCTGCGCTGTTTGTATCTTGAAAACTGAATACATATTGATAGTGATAATGACTGAACAAAACTTCTAAAGTAAATACACAGATTGTGGAAATGGAAATATAATGAAATAGACAAAATAAATAATGAAACAAATTGAGCGCTCTGTACTACACTTGATTGCCACAGTTAGCAGCACTAGAAAATATTGTTTAACTCCTCCATCAATGTCTCCTAGTATTTGATCCAGAAGTGCAGATCATT
Source organism: Pterophyllum scalare (assembly GCA_024447675.2). Taxonomy (NCBI): domain Eukaryota; kingdom Metazoa; phylum Chordata; class Actinopteri; order Cichliformes; family Cichlidae; genus Pterophyllum; species Pterophyllum scalare. The sequence goes on along the minus strand of JAMQGT020011583.1, from coordinate 118,849 downwards.
TGGTGGATTCCCTCTTTGAGTCCCCATAATATTTTTAGATGAGGACATGACCAAAATATAATAAGATTATCGAACCCTACAAAGCTTCTCTAGAACAGTCCAAGAATAAAACTCTGGAGCTGAAAATTAGCATAACATTTAAATCTCAGCCTTGTGGTGCTCAAAGCCAAATGACGCATTTGAAAAAGTCAAGCACTTTGAGCTGTAATATACCTGCCAACCCTAACACTGCAGAAGGAAGGATGTAGCTATGAGAGATTCTTGCTTGTAACAGAATCATGAATTGTAGAAATTACCAGCATCTCCTAAATTAGGCTGTAATGCTGGCTAACACTACTGGTTGGTGGGTGTAGTTGTGCGTATAGGAAATAGATCCTAATAGAGGAAAAAAATGTATATCTGATTTTGGAGTGAACTGTCCTTTTTAAAAGCTCGCTTCACAAGGTGCTCAGCAGTCCCGTCTTTGTAAAGTTTGGCTCTGTGTAATTGCTGATTTCATTTCCTTATGTTAAACACAGTTTGTGATGCGTTCTGCCTTGCGAAATGCATGTACTCTGATTTTGAGTCATAGCTCAAACATTTCTACATGGCAAAATTACAGTATTCATGTGTATTCCAGGCAGCATGGTTAAAATTAAAACATGAGTCAAGTTTTGGCTGGTGTAGTGGAGAACATCCAAATACAGTGTACGAGGAAGTAGTTCAGTGAGTGCAGTATGGGAAACCAAAATAAATATTTCTGCTATATAAAATGATGGCTTTTGATAGTGGTGCTCAACTTCCACCAAAGTGATAAAGAGCTTACACACTTCTCATTGAATGATCTTTTTCTGCCCTTTTTCATGAGTAATGGGTGGTGTTTTTCATTTAATAGTCACATGCACAGACCTGCATGTACTGTGCAGTATCGGTGTCTCCATCAAACAGGAAAATGAAAGTATAGCGCTACTTATAAATGATCTGGTTTTGTGAGCTGTCTGGTTGACAGGTTCATTATCTTCTGTCTGTAATGCCCGAAAGCAGCAGCAGCAGTACACTTGCTTGCCACTTCATTAGGTACAGCTGTTCAGCTGCTTGTTAAAGGAATTCTCTAATTGGGTAATCATGTGGCAGAAACTCAGTGCATTTAGGTAGACGTAGATGACCTGCTGAAGTTCAAACTGAGCATCAGAAAGAGGAAGAAGAGTGATTTTTAAGTGACTTTAAATGTGGCATGTTTGTTGGTATCAGATGGGCTGGTTTGAGTATTACAGAAACTGCTGGTCTGCTGGGATTTTCCTGCACAACCATCGCTACAGAGAATGGTCCAAAAAGAAGAAAATATCCAGTGAGTGGCTGATCCCTGGATGAAAATGCCTTATTGGTGCCAGAGGTCGGAATGACCAGGCTCCTTTGAGCTGATAGGAAGGCAACAGTATGCACTTGTTTTAATGAAGTTATACAGAAGAAAATGTCTGAATACACAACATGTTGAACCTTTAAGCAGATGGGCTACAGCAGCAGAAGACCACTAGGGGTGCCACTGCTGTCAGCTAAGAACAGGAAACTTAAGTCTACAATTCAAAATTGGACAGTAGAAGAACGGAAAAATGTCTGCCTGGTCTGATGAGGCTTGGATTCATCCTGTGTTGTATCCGACAGCAGCCGTCCAGGGTTTTGGTGTAATGGTGTGGGGGATATTTTCTTGACACACTTTGGACCCTTTACCAGCTGAGCATCGTTTACCTACCACATTTTACCTACTATTGTTACTGACCATGTCTATGCCTTTATGATCACAGTGTACCCGTCTTCTTATGGCTGCTTCCAGCAGGATAAAGGGCCATGCCACCAAATTCATATAATTTCAATCTGGTTTCTTGAACATGACGATGAGTTCATTGTACTCAGGCGGATTCCTCAGTCACTAGATCTCAATCCAGTAGAGCATCTTTGGGATGTGGTGGAATGGGAGATTCTCATCATGGACGTGCAGCTGATAAATCTGCAGCAACTGTGTGACGCTATCATGTCAATATGGACCGAAAATCTCTGAGGAATGTTTCCAGCACCTTGTTAATTCTGTGCCACAGAGAACTAAAGCAGGTCTGAAGGGAAAAGTTGGTCCAACTCAGTACCAGCAAGGTGTAACTAATTAAGTAGCTGGTGGTTATATATTGACCCTCACAGCTACCAACAGACTGTTACAGTTTTAGGATCCAGTTCATACAAAGACAGTGTTTGGATTTAAAGCCCATTTTCAAGTTGGCAAATGTGTGTAAATAAAGGGGTAATACTAAGAATACTTTTCCATGACAAGTGTATTCAGGTTTAAGCAGAAGTATGTTTTCATTATATTTGTCTTGATCGACAGGCTTCATTGACTGTAACACCTTGTTCTAATAGTTAACTTTCCCTACATCAGCTCTGCCCAGCCTTTACACTGTTGCCCATATTTGGGTATTATGGCTTTAAACATCAGACACTATGACGGCAAGTTAGAAGCATGACAAGCAACACATGCCCGCAAACAAGGAGTAATACACCTGTGCACCCACATGCATTTACACACAGACACACACACACACACACATTGAACCTATTACCCGGAGAAGAACAAAATTACTTCTGTCTTTCAGATTCCAGAGAAATATAAAACACAGACAGAGCAAACACAGACACAGGGCTGTTAAAGTATTTAGCAGAGCTCAGAGGAACCCAGAACATAGTTTTGTTCTCTGTGGTGTGTGAAAGTAGCAGCCTTGTAATATAAAACACACAACTATGCTGACAGACTTTAGTGTTTCTTGAAGTTCTTTTTTCTTTCTTTTACAGGCAAGACTTGATTTATTTATTTTTTAAACATGTTTTACTGTGAAACTGTCTGTTAATACAGTTTAATACTGAGCTGCTTATCTGTTCGTTGTAGTAGTATTTAGAAATTATACCTATCTGTAGCTCAGCCTTTGGTGCAGTAGCTCCTTCTAGACTGGACATCCTTCTTACCTGTCTTGGCCAGTTGAATGTTTACGTTTTATTAACACAGGGCTAAGGTTAAGGTGCAACTCTGTGCAGCCTTCTGACCTCAGTGACCTTATGATTTGGGGGAATTCCCCTTACTATTTCTTTCATGTTAAACATACAGACTGTTGAAAGCAGAATGTTTTCCCTTTATGTTAATCTGCTGGGAAATTCATTCACAGAAGGAGACATTCACTCATTTTTCACATCAACCTGAGATTTCTCTCACCATACACATAGTTATTATACTCTGTCAAGGCTATGGTGATATGAGTGTGAGCATGTGTACATTTAAATCTGTGTTATGTTGACTGATTTTTTTTTTCCTTTCTAGGATGACCTCAGTCATATTATTTTCTTTTCTTTTTTTTTATGTCTGTCTCTCCTAAAGGATGGTCTCACTTCCTTGCTGTTGGCAGCCAAACACAGTCATGTGGAAGTATGCAGCACTTTGCTGGACTCTGGTGCTGAAATCAACACTTCTGACAACAGTGGCAGGTATATAAAACATAGTCAGCAAGCAATAAGACTAAAGACTAAGACTAAAATGTTGCATATTGGAATGATGTTGAAGTGGTGATCAGTATGCAGTTTTGTTTGTGTTGTAGGACGGCCTTGATGCTTGCTACTGAGTCCAATGCAGCGTCTGCTGTTGAAGTCCTGGTTCAGAGAGGAGCAGACTTGTCGGCTGTAGATACAGAAGGCCATGATGTCTTACATTACGCTAAGGTGGCAGGCAGCTCTGAAGCCCAAACTGCCCTCTCAGCTGCACTAAACAGGCATCTGGTCTCAGGTAAGAGTTATGCATAAACACATAGTTCAGAGAAAGCTAGGAAGTGAGCGCAGCCAGCCATTATGCAAGTACTGAGGAAGTACTCAGTAAAGGTTTGTATGTAAATTTTGTGGACAATGCCCCTCTGGCTGCAGTAGGCACGCATATTTGTTTTCTCCCTTAAGGACATTGCAATGAACCCCCCTATTTTCATGGAAACTTACTCTGTGCCTAACTTCTGTCTTAACCCTGGCCCCAAAAACAATGCTGGGTCCAGTCTTGAATCCTGTTTTAATATTGTTAAGTGTCTAACACGCACATACTGTGAGACAGAAATTCATACTGCTCTGGGTTCAACACAAAGTCAACACTGCCACCTGTAGTTACCCTCCTATTACTGTTTCTTTTCTCTTCAGTGCAAAATATACTTGATATTTTTTTTTTCTTTCTTTGTTTTCCTTTCTGTCTCCTTTGCCAGATACAAAGTCTCCTAGAAGTCCCCAGGTAAGACATCACTCTGCTTACGCGATACTTTCTCACAAACAGGCATCAAAGTTACTAAAACACATGAAATTACGCAGCCAATGACAGTGAATACATATTTTAGCACTGCAAATTGATTTATAGAATTAAGAAGTGAAATGATTAATAAAAGCCAACTTTAGACTAATTTTAATTACATAGCTATAAATAATATAGTTCAGATTCACTGTTAGTATCATATTTCTGAGCTTTGAAAATAAAATCTTTTAATTGCTGTTTTTGGAAAACAAATCTTAATTCTTACTGTAGCACCCACCAATTGACTCCTTTTACTAACCAGCACTGAATCCCACTTTTCTTTCTCTCTTTTTGTCACCTTCCCTCTCTGCCTCTTTTGCTGGCTCCTCAGCATGATCAAGTAGCTAAGCTAAGCGATGAACGGATCATAACTCCCAAAAAACGAAAAGCACCTCCACCTCCCATTAGCCCACCGCAGGTAAATGCATGTCTCTGTCGGCTTGTATCAGTGTGCCACTCTCCATATTAATATTAATGCATGTTTGTAGCATATTCATACAAAAGTTAATATAAGAACAAAATCATTTTTTGCTTATTTATACACTACCTGTAAAGTTCTTTTTGACAAACAACTAATTTCTAGTGACAAAATGTTTCATTCATGTAAGATATATAGTCACTGGCCACTTAATTAGGTACAACTTGCTGGGACTGGACCCACTTTTGCCTTCAGAGTTGCCTCAGTTCTTCATGGTATAGATTTAAAAAGATGCTGGAAATGTTCCTCAGAAATTTTGGTCCGTATTGACCTGATAGCATCACAACGTTGCTGCAGATTATTAGGCTGCACATCCATGATTTTAATCTCCCATTCCACTACATCCCAAAAATGCTCTATTGGATTGCAGTCTGGTTGCTGTGGAGGCCATTTGAGTACAGTGAACTCATTGTTATGGTCAAGAAACCAGTTTGAAATTATATGATCCAGGGATGGACATGGTCAACAACAATACTCAAGTATTCTTTGGCCTTTAAGTGACGCTTGCGTTGCAGCAGAAATCAAGACCCATCAGACCAGGCAATGTTTTTCTGATCTTCTGTTGTCCAGCGTTGGTGAGCCAGTCCAAATTATAGCCTCGGCTTCCTGCTCTTAGCTGTCCACCCATGGAGTGGCACCCAGTGTGGTCTTCTGCTGCTGTAGCCCATCTGCTTCAAGGTTTTATGTGTTGTGCATTCAGAGATGCTCTTCTGAATACCTTAGTTGTAACAAGTGGTTATTGGATATCAATGAGGCATTTCTACCCAGAGAACTGCTGCTCACTGGATATTTTCTCTTAGATCAGCAGTTTCTGAAATATGGAGACCAGCCTGTCTGGCACCAACGTTTAAAGACACTTAAATCACCTTTCTTCCCCCTTCTGATGTTCAGTTTGTAGGTCATCTTGACCATGTTCGACATGCCTAAATGTATCAAGTTTCTGCAATGTGATTGGCTGGTTAGATATTTGTGTTAGTGAGCAGTTGAACAGGTGTACCTAGTAACGTGGCCTCTGTGTGTAAATTTTATGCACTGGTGTTTGTTACTTTAGTTGTTTAGTAGTTATGTGATAAATATGGGTTTAAAGGACACAACAACAACTTTAAGGTTTGCCCATTAAATTAAAGGTTAGAGATTATGCCATTTTAGTATTTATCCCTCCCTTTTTAAGGGGACCAGAGGTACCGGGGCAGTTCACTGAAAAACATTTTCTTGGACAGATGTGGGCTATTCCTTCATTATTTTGTCATCATTTAAAGAACTAAAACAACTTTAAACAACTTTCAGTGTAATATAGGTCATCCTTAAGTTACAAAAAGTCCATCAGTAGTAGGGTAGTAGGGACATAAGAGTGGTCAAATCAACAGTTTTATAATTTTAATGGACATGATCAAAATTTATCTGGAAACTTAATCCAAAAATCCCTCTTCAGAGCTCCGGACCCTCGTCTCCATCAATCGTTACATCTACTGGCACTCCAGCATCCAACAAAAGTGACACTCCCAAGAGATTCAACTACAAGGTAACAGAAAAACACAAGTTATTACAAAAATGTGAAATCAAAAGCGCCATTAAGCTGCCATGTTAAGTACAACTTAGCTAAATTCTTTTCTCCTGTTTATTCTGCCACTCGTCACTCTTTTCTCCTCCCCCTTTTTTTCATAGGAAGATGAGATCAGAGGAACAGCACTGAAAGAGGAGGTTGAGAAGGAGAGAAACATGCTGCTGGAGACGATTGAAGACCTTAAGCAGACGGTGGAGACGGTGACTGTTCCTGAGCTGGATACAAAGGTGACTAATTACTGACAACACTGGTGATTTATTTAAATGACACATATGCAGATGAAATGATCTGGACAAAAATAATGACATTAACATACCATGTGAGGTACCCCCCCACACACACAAACACACACACACCTAGAGTCAATATACTGTATTTTCATGTCTATTTCATGGATATTAAACTCCTTTCATACTTTTAAGAAAAACTTGAATCAGAGACGTTTGTGTTAGATGTTAAGTATTTTAAAACAGTGATTAGATTAAACTCTTTTCTTTGTATCAATGAAGCCAGTTTGCTTCTCTGAGTGTAGTGCTACACACACACACACACACACACACACACACACACACACACACACACACACACACACACACAGAACAACCTTTCACCATTTCAGCATACTTGAAGGAGGCCTAACTGGAGCTTAAGACATGTCACGACTGGTGTTGTTTTTCGGTAGGTAGGTGGTGGTCCTTAAGTTGTCTTTATGCCTGAGTCTGGCATGTGAATGTATGTGTGTGTATGTCGTGGCAGGCCGAGCAAAGTTTTACAGCGTCTGCTGCTCTGGTTTCTGCTCTCCAAGCCAAGATCACGGCTCTCACTTTGGAAAACCAGCAACTTGCCAGCAAGCTCAAGGTATGCGACCCATTCATTAATGCTCACGAGTTTAACTATAAAATGAAAGATCCAAAACACTCAAAGTAACCGTAAACTGCTCATTTAAGCCAAATAACTACTGCAGATTGTTTTATAATTTTTTTCTTTTATAACAAGATAATATGCAAATATTGTAGGTATGTAAAAGTAATAATAATTAAATGAATATATAAAATCTGAAGGAAAAACAGAAGCACAAAACTAGGCTTACAGTGTTTCAGTGTTTGATCAATATAGACCCAGCGGGCCTCTGTGTTTGCACAGATGGAAATTTTGAAGATGATGAACAGCTCTTTACCCACCCTGCTTGTTACACTAAGGAAATTGGAAAGTATCAGTTTAACTACAGATTACTTGACATTTGTTTGTGGTTGAAGTTGGAGCCTGAGAAGTTTTGGCAAAAACTGCAGTGATTTTTGAAGGTGTTTCAAATTTGGGACAATAGGATACAATGTACAATAGCAAATATACTTTTTTCCCCCACATTAATAAACACATTTGGTCAATGTTCCTAAACTCTGTACTTTCACTTTACATAACTCCACATTTTGAACTTTCATCTGTTTAAAAGAGAAGAGAGAATAATTTTCCAAGTTTGTTCCTAAATGTAATTTAAAGCACATTAAAAAGGTCTTAACTTGTGTAGTCCTGGTGGTTAGCTGAATTCTAGTATTAAGGCACTAGACAGACAGAGGTAAAAGGACATCCTTTACTCTGTAGAAGCATTTGCATTGTTTTAATTTTGTGGGCGAAAAGGAGAAAAACAACATGATCGTAGCTACAGTAGCAATGAACCTGTTAGGTGTGAAGAGCTCTACTTCAGATCCAGACACCTGCAAACACAGCAGAGCCCTACAATAATTGGCAGATATGCCTGCTCAAAAATATAGAGTACCTATGTACAGTGCAATGATATTACTGGCTCACATGTCATAAGTGGGGAAAGTGGGGTTTTTTGGTAACACAAAAGTACTCTAACTACTACTGCTTTTTTGTTGCTGTAAAATGCCTGATAAAATTGAATGTTACTTTGAAAAGTGATATTACTTAACATTGGTGTCTCTATAAAAACAAGCACAAAAAAATCATCCTTTTTATCCTCACATAATACTGCTAATTGCTGCTAAATGCAGTTGTGTAATATCTCATATCTAATTGTTAAAGTGTGCAGGACTGCATCTATTGATTATGTGCATTATTGTTTAATTTGCCAATCTTGATTAAATTAAACAGTTGATGTATGTAAAGACATTAGATATGTGCCCAGCTTTGTGGTATTTTCATAAAGTGAAACTGAAATTGTGTAAATGTGGCTGAGGTGGAAGAGAGTGCTATCTGCTCATCCCCAGCTTCCCCAGTTCACATGTCAAAGCGACCTTGGGCAAGATATTGAACCCCAGATTTTTCCTTGTGCATCCATCAGAGTGGGTGATGGAAAGAGCAGCAGATACAGCAATATGAACATGTGTGCCAATGGTTGAGTGTGGCTTGTAGCATGAAGTGTCCTCAGTGTTCCCTTAAAGTATTAGAGTACTATACAAGTACTAGCTTACCATTTACTTTGCAAATTTTTTACATTTTATAAGTAAAAGTTTAATTATATACTTAAAACCTTCAAAAAGCACCCTGCAATATGTAAACACTTCTGTTTATTGCTTTGTTGTTAACCCATCCTTAAGAATGTCAGACAAATCCATAGCTGCTGGTAGTGAGCTTTTTGCTTTTCCAGGCACACACTCTAACTTTTAACTTCTGTCTGTATCCACAACTCACAGAAACATCCATCCCTCCAAGGAAATGAGGACCTGAAGGAGATCAGTCGTCCAAACAGCATGGCTTCCAACTCCTCCTTCCACTCTACCCAGGATGAGTTTGAATCATTGCCACAAGTGCCCTCCACCACCGAAGTGGAAGGGGAAGATCCAGGAGTTGATTCTGTGATACTGGAGGAAGAAGAGAGGGAGAGAGTGCAAGGAGGAGGCGAAGAGGAGATCCGATTGTTGAGACAGACACTACAGAAAGTTCAGATAAAACTGCTCGAAACCAGGAAGGAAAACCAGTCTCTTCAGGCTCAGCTGAGACCTGAGGGAAGCAGAGAAAGAGAAGAGAATGAAAAAGAGAGGGGAAGAGAGAAAGAGTTAATAGAGAGTCTAGCCGAGCTGCAGGCGAAGCTGACTGACACTCAGGAGAGATACCACCAAGCTGTTGAGGAAGTAGAGAATCTGAGAGCACAGGTGGGAATGAGAGAAGGCCAGGAGAGCCAGAGACATACATCACCCACACTTGAACATGAAGTAACACATCTAAAGGCCCAGCTCGCCCAATCCGAATCAGAGCTAGATAAAGGAACGCAACACATCAGACGGCTGGAGGAGGTGGTGAGGAAGACAGAGGAGGACAGACAGATTGCTAAAGAGACGGAGCAGAGGGCAGCACAGCTTGAGGAGCTGTACAAGGAGGCACAGGAGGAAGTCAAGGTGCTCCAGGTAAATACAGGATTCCTCTATATAGAGAAATCTGTGTTTCTCATTTGCTTCAGGCTGGCAGCTTAAAACTTAGCTGATACCAGAGGAGCACAGATTTTAACACTTTTCTTTAAATTACACATTCCCAACATATCCTTAATGTCATTCACCCATCCTGTAATTTATCCCCTTCCTGTTGTTTAGGAGGCTCTGAGGGGCACAGTGCCTGTTGAAGCTGCAGCCAAAGACTTTGAAGAGATGAAGGCTGAGCGAGATGAAGTAATCGCTGGGCTGCAGCGCCGCTTGCTGGAACTCTCACACTCTTACAGTGAAACCAAAAGTCAGCTGAGTACCACTCAGAAACAGCTGGCTGAAGCTCAAGCTGAGAGCAGTACGGCCTCCTCTCCCACTTGGGAACACCAAATCCAGGTGCTAAACAGCAAAGTGGAGGAGCTGCAGACTCTGCTAGCCGAGGCAGAGAAGAAACATTCAGGTGCTCAAGAGGAGATTTCACTACTGAGGAAGGAGGCAGAGGCTCAGGCACAGAGCTCCGTGGCTCTTGCCGATCACACGCAGGTGATGTTGTCCCTGGGTAATGCCATCAAAGAGCTGGAAAGTGAGGCGGAAGCCCTGAGGGAGGAGCTACACCAGAAGACCATGCAGGTGGAGGCTCTTCAAACCAGGTGAGGAAAACATAGTGACAGCACAAACTTAAATCCTTCAAATTTAGATGATGCATCTTTTCCTGCTTTTAACTGAGCTCCACCTTGATTGGCCGCAACAGTAAAATATTACACATTGATGCATCAGTATAAATAATCCTTTCATATAATATTTAGTAATGCAACACAGGGACAGAATTCCTGGATAATGATATTGATATAATCATATCAATATTAAAAGGAAAGGAGCTAGTATTTCAGTAGTGATTATCAGTAAATGGGTCTAAGCTTAGGACATAGACTGTATATAAAAGAAGGATGCACATACTGTACCATAAAGTCAAAGGTAGGTTTTGTGGTGTTGTGTTTAGCAAACTCAAGTTTAGCATAAAGGCTGATGCCAAAATGAGGGTGGAGTGCTAAGTTATCAGCTGACACCGGTTAGCTTGGTTATCAGACTAGGTTAAAAAAAATAAATAGATTTTCACTTACCAAAACTATAGCACAGATTTTTGAATGAACTATTAGTACAATTAAATCACACAGCAAGCCTGTATCTTAAATTAACGGAGGTGAAGCATAGCACCTGCCCGGTACGCAAAGAAACAAATTCCCTAATTATACGTGCCTTTAAATGTGAGTTCACCTGCTTTTTACTGCCGGAGCAAATTGTAATACAACTTAAAAAATGAGACTTGAGTCTCAGTTGCCTCTTAACAGTCTGTGGAGTGACTTCTTTGTGAAGGAATTTCCTGCAAAAATCCAAAGCTGTGGTTATGCTTGCCTATGAGTGCCTGATTTTTATTGATTAGGGAAACATGTCTGGCACAAAAACCCTAAAAATCAGCAAATGAAGGAATCATTTGCCTCAGTTTTGAGCTGAAAATTAAATATGAGGGGAAATGTGAATGTGACCAAAGCCATTTTCATTGTTCAACCTCAATCAAATATTTTCTATAAGGGGGGGCAAAAAAAATCCCCAGTTTGCTTTTTAGTTTGTGGGAACTAAGGCACATTCACATCAGTATTGTTTCTGGGTTGTTGGGTTTATCCTGTCTGTTGACTTTGCACAAACTGTCAGACAGCTTCAATTAAGTGTTCTTTTCTGCTAGAATAATATGTACTTCAGTACTAGCAGTTCTTGTGTCCCTTTCACAAATAGGCTGACAGCTGAGAAGGATGTCACCCCAGATGATTCAGTCTCCCGCGGTGAGCGTGACACAGTGCATGAGCAGCTGGAAGGTGAAGTGAACCATCTGACGCATCTCCTCCAGGAGGCCCTGAGGAAGCAGGATGACATGGCTCTAGAGGCCGCTGATGCCTGGCAGAAGGTGGGAGGATAAGAGAGCTTGCGAGGAAAAAACAAGATGTCCACTTTCCAAATGCTCTCTTCTCCATAACATTTAGTACTATCTGTTCTTAACACCTACGTATCTTAACCGCTCATCCATCCATCAGGCACGGGATAACGGTGCAGAGCGGGAAGCCTTGCAGGAGCTAGTGATGTCCAAGGAGAAGGAGAACCAGACACTGACCACCAAACTGGCCGAGTCCCAGGATGCTGTGTGTCAGCTCAAACAGCTGGTGGAGAATCATGTCGCCTCAGAGAGAGAAAAGAATAAGCGGGTCAGTAATGAAATGGCAGTATTTTCACTTCAGTAATGGCAGTAAACTTATATTGTCCTATTGTCAAAGAAAGATTTCATATTCATCATTCCACTTACCAGTTTTTTTTTTTCTCCCCTTATTAGATCGATGACCTGTCTCGGGAGGTGGTGAAACTTAAGGATGCCTTAAACAGCCTATCACAGCTCTCCTACAGCTCATGCTCCCCCTCCAAACGACAGCAGCAAAACCAGCAGCTCGAGACGATGCAGCAACAAATCAAACAACTGCAGTACCAGCTCGCTGTAAGATTCATCATGAAAAATTCCCATTTTAACACACAAACCATTGGAGTATCAAATTATAAGCAGATTGCATGTGGGTTCAGGAGCCCCCAAAACATCACAGAAGATTTTTTTAAAAGTGCTATATTGCCAAAAGTTTTCACTCATCCATCCAGATCATTGAATTCAGGTGTTCCAATCACTTCCATGGCCACAGGTGTATAACAGCAAGCACCTAGCCATGCAGACTGCTTCTATGGATTAAGAATGGGATGTCACTCAAATTCATATGCACGTGAAGGCAGATGAGAGAATACTATACAGCCATGGATACAGCCGCATCCGCAGTCGTGTCATCCTCAGGCTTCAGTTATAATCAGTGTTGGCAGCAGTCAGTGAGAGATCTGAACTTCCTCAGCCGTAGTGACTTTCACTGTAGTCACAATAGCATGAACCTCTGGGGGCTCTGTATAATACTTAGACTAGCGTGGATCTATATAAAGTACGGTGATTAAGTTTGGATTTACCTCATGTCTTTGCAGGAGTCAAAGAAGCAACACAATGAAATAGTGTCAGTTTACAGAATGCACCTCCTCTATGCTGTCCAGGTAAGTCCATCCATAAGTTTAAGTCTTCTTTTTGGGCTACAGCTTGATGATGTTCGCTGCTAGGAAAAGAGGGTTTTCTCTCTTTGTTAGCCACTCAGGTTCTTCTGTTTGCGTTTTATTGGAAGGTTGTTCAAATAAGTCACTTAATATTACCTATTTATTTACTTTAGTAATCATACATTTTCTTTATGTTTAGTCAGTTGACTAACTGAACATGTGCCTTGTGCCTTTAGGGTCAGATGGATGAGGACGTTCAGAAAGCCTTGAAGCAGATCCTGATGATGTGCAAAATGCCAAGCCAAGCCAAGGAGGCCTCCTGAGACACACAGGGAATGGTTTAAAGCATGTTGTCAGACACACGGTGCCTCTGGATGAAGCTTGAGGATTTGTTTATAAGGAACTGGTTTACAATCAGGTGTTCTTTGCCTTTTTCTAATGTCATTTTGACCCAGTTACCTAATGTACACCTGGTATCAACACACCCTGTGTGTCTAGTTAGCTTACTGAGTGTGGATAAGGAGTGAATACAGGTTTGAAGGAAAAAAAAGCCACAAAAAGCACCACTGTAATCTGAACATGAATGTGGTTGAAGTCAGCCATGCTTATTAATCAAATCGCAGGCACAATCAAGACAATGGAAAACTTGTTTTAAGGCCAGGATAAATGCAAACAGCCATGGATCGGCTGTCAGGATCTAGATATAGAGTGTATGTTCATACCGGGTGTAAAATGGGGCGTTAATGTTAGGACGTTTGTCAGGCCAGCGTTGCGCTCATCAGCTCACTGATGATAAACAGAGGAGCCAGGTGTTTATCAGATGTGTACCAGCCAAATTTAAAGTGTGTGCACGTTAACACTACAGTGAAAATGTGCAGTCACCTTAAGTCACACGCAGTTGTACATGTGCACCGATCGGCCCAGTGAAAACGCTGAGTGCGCTCAGAAATATAAAGGAGCTGTTAATCGTATCTATTTTCTGATACAGCAGTGTTAGTGTTATTTGAGTTCATTGTTAAATGTTAAATGACTGTCCACATTTCCCTGATGGAGTCAAAGTTATTTGTGTCGTGTGAACAATTGCATGAGTCTTTGCTCAACAGCAGCACAAAAATTATGGCCGCACTTGTATGAAGAAAAAAGCAAAATGCTGTTTGATATTTTCCTATCAGGCAAAAATATGTACAAAAAATATATATTTTATTGAGCTGGTTTACCTTGTCGTGTTTTATAAGTTACTGTACTTAATGACGAGCACTGATGGCTTTGCCTCGATGTCCCTGTTTAGTGTAAACTCCACCCCCACCCGAGTATAACACACTATTTGTTCTAGTGACACTTGAATTAGTACATTTTCCTCTTAATATTATTTTAATTATATTTTATTTTCCATATGAGGGGTTAACTGTTTACTGAAGTAAAATTGTAACAAAAGTCCAGTGGTATGAGCTGAATATTTTTATCTTTCCGAAACGGGGGGGGTAAGAGTTTTACTTTTTATATTTCCTCTACTCTTACAGTTGTGATCTCTTACATGAAAAGCATGTAAAATGTATTGCTCGATATCAAAATGGTTGGGTTTTGCATAAAGCACGAGTTTCCCTATCATGTGCCTGTAATCAGTATTTTCTTTGGCTCCACCAGTTTCAACAGGCTTCTTTATTCCACCCTTTAATTTATTTGCATTTACCAGGAATGGTATTTTTTCCCCTTTCTTTCAGTTTGTAATAGTCTTCTCTTTCCATCAGCGCTCCTTTGTGTGTGTGCGCAGGAAGACGCTGTACAGTGTTTGAGAATTTTTTGACTGTCATCTAGAGACTTCTGAACTGTTTTCACTCCACACTTCTTTGCCTTAGCACTATTCTTAGGGCCGTACACTCTTAGGGATCACCGTTCTAGAGGACACTTAAAATACACACAAGACGTTCACTGTTTAACTGGAGTCAGATTGAATTAATATGTATCTGAGTGACTGACCCTTGTTTCTCACTGAGAGGCTTTTTTTTTATCACCCATCTGAGATTTGTTTGACCGTCTGCATGTCTTTGTCTTAGGCTCTTCTAGTTCTCTCTAGGCCTTGACTGAAATGTTTTGTACCAAGAAAGGGAAACAAAGATGCAGCTTTTCCTATTGGTTGTTTCTTTACTAACAATTTTGTAGTGAAAAGAAAAACTTCTTGTTTGGCAACTGTATTTTATCCACGTAATAAATTTTGAAGATACTGTACCGTTATCTGTTTTCTGTTATTATTTAGAAAGTATAAAAATGACCAGTTTATAGTTAAACTGTGATATTGCTCCATTTGACACTTGAGTAGCATTTTTATCATTCTCTTCCGCTTATCCTTTAAGTGTTAGGAATGTATGCTTTCAAAGTAGTGGATTTGTTCAGTATACCTGTTTAACTATTAATGCAAATATCTAATCGACCAATTACATGACAGCAGCTCATTTCATTTAGGCATTTAGACATGGTCAAGATGACCTGCTGAAGTTCAAACTGAGGATCAGTGACTTTAAATGTGGCATCGTTGTTAGCACCAGACGGGCTGGTCTACATATTTAAGAAACTGCTCATCTACTGGGGTTTTGCCACACAGCCATGTCTAGGGTTTACAGAGAATGGTCTGTAAAAGAGAAAATATCCAGTGAGCAGAAGCTCTGTGGGCGAAAATGCCTTGTTGATGTCAGAGGTCAGAGGAGAATGGCCAGACTGCTTCGAGCTGATAAGAAGGCAACAGTAACTCAAATAACCACCTGTTACAACCAAGACATGCAGAAGAGCATCTCTGACTGCACAAGATGTCGAACCTTGATGCAGATATGCAGCAGAAGACAACACTCCTGTTCTGAGTCTCTATTTCTACTGCAAGATTTTTATGTTAGGGTTGGTTCAAGTCAACTTCTTGGCACACTTTTGGCCCCGTAATACCAATTGAGTATCATTTGAATGCCACAGCGTACCTGAGTATCACTGATGACCAAGTCCATCCCTTTTAAGCACCTTGAGGCGGCTGTTTGTTGTGATTTGGTGCTAAATAAATGACCACAGTGTACCCATCTTCTGTTGGCTGCTTCCAGCAGGATAGCGCACCATGTCGCAAATTTCAAATGATCTCAAACTGGTTTCTTGAACATGACAATAAGCTCACTGTCCTCAAATGACCTCCACAGTCACCAGTTCTCAATCCAGTAGCGTACCTTTGGGATGTGTGTGTGTAATTCACATCATGGATGTGTAGCTGACAAATTGGCAGCAACTGTGTGATGTCAGTATGGACCAACACATTTACAATGCCTTGTTGAATTTATGCTATGAAGAATTAAGGCAGTTCTGATGGCCAATGGGGATCAACCCTGTACTAGCAAGGTGTAATTAATTAGGTGGTAGGAGAGGTGTAGTGTCTTATCTTGTAGGAAAGTCGGAAGGTTTATAAAGCTATGATAAAAGAGTTGGAACTGAAGACAAATGCTGTTTTTGTCTTCATTTTCCATCCACCTACATCCTTCCACAGTAGTGTATTTTGTCCTTGTTGCGTGAGCAAGCTACACAAAAATTCTGCAAAGGTTGCCAATGGCTCAGGGGCTGCACTTTGAGAACCACAGAGCCAAAGTTTTCCCTGCCTGCAAGGATTTAAAAGCTACCACAGATAAATATGAGCCAGAGTTGAAAAGCCACACATTTGTAAACCATCTCTGCAACACTCCTGGCACTTCTTTTGACAGGCTTTTGAGACAAAATGGGCAAACTTAAGCGTATCAACAGTAAGCAACTACTGCACTGGTACAACAGAATATTTTAAGGATCTGGCACTTTAGTCAGCAGCACCTCCAGTACAAAAAAAAAAAAAATCTTTACATTCCTTTCAAGTCACCCAAGTAATACTGGATTTAACACGTTTCGGGTCCAACATTTACAGGCAATGTATGACCACTAGATGGCAGCAATCACTAACAGATCTTTTAGATCTTTCCTCTCTCATTAGGCAGTTCTCTTTCTCTTCATCTAATTGGGAGGAACCTATTGAGAGTAAATTTACAATGGTACTCTAAAAGTAGGCTGAGATCTCAGCCAAACTAAACACCTCTTTTGGAAAAGACTACCATCATCAAGACACAAGCCAAGAGAATATCTTTTGGTCTTATATAACTCCAGTGGCGTTATAGAGAGCATGGACTATATATATGAAATCTAGTGAGGCCATTTTGGCTCAACATTAGATTGTTGTTTTTTTTTTAAATGCCTATAAACATACATTTTGGAGTTTAACATATTCAGGGAATTAAAAAATAACTAGGATGCATTGTTTTTTTTTCTGTTGGTTCAGGCGCACTAGCCTCCATGTCAACACTCTGTCCTCCCTCAATGTCCACTCAGCACTGACTCTCAGAAGTCCTGCCAGTCCTACTCTGAGTAATTTATTTGCTATTCTGTTTCCTCTAACCAGTGGCACAACCACTTAGTTTCCTGCCCTGGCGCTGTGTTTTGCCCGCTAGGCAAACACACACACGTACATGCACATATGCACGCAAGAAAACACAAACACATGCACACACACCTCTGCCTTTACACGACAACTTCCTGTCAATCTTGCTTTCCCACAGGCCTCGGGGGTTAGTGGGGAGAGATCTGGTGCTGTGATCCTAATCCAGTTAGGGCCCATATTTGTCGAGCATCCTGACTGCAGAAAAATCTCCAAGTCTGGAGTCTGTGAGTGGCAGGATGAACTTGGCTAAAGGTTCAGGGTTATAATGAGTAGGGCCCAAATTTTTATTTTTATTTTTTTGTTTGTGTTTGTATTTGGTTACTTGACCAAAGTTAAACAGAGTTTTCACAGTTTTCCTAAAGCTTTAACTTTAGATAAAGACATCACAAAGGTGCATTTTTCTTTATCTTTGTATTCCAAGGACTTCCGAGTGTAGCCAAAGCTGCTTGTTAAATTAATTAAAAATAATTAGATATATTTCAGGTAATTTACTGCTGAAGATAAAATCATTTAACATTTCTGTGGTTGCCACTACTTAATATGAAGTTTTCTACTTTATGATTTCTTGTATGATTTGCTAAAACTGAGTTTCAGCCTTTTTTAACAGGCACTCTATTTTGAAAATAATCTGTTAATGTTTCGATGCTGCCTTCATTCAAACACTCAAAATCAGAAGCTGTATTTTTGTGAGAAAAAAATGTGATCAAAGTGAGATCATGGGTGTAATTTTGTCACTTTTATGTTTCCACACATAAAATGGAGTCTTTGATCATAAAAACCCACCACTGTGATATTAAGGTTAAAGAGGTTAACAGAGTCTGCCAAGACTAAATCTCTAGGGACCCAGGAGTGAACCCTGAGGAACCCCAGACCACACTTTGGATATATTTGGAGCATGAGCTTACATTATAGTGTTCCTAACTAACTTAAGCTTTCATAAAAATAAAAAAATAAAAAAATTAAAAAAAAGGAATAATTCTTTAAAGTGAAAAACAGTTCAGAAATGAGGAGACAGAGTAAAGGCAAACTGAAGAAGTCATAACAGAAAGTCAAAGCCCAGGAGAGGAAGACTGTGGCTGAAGGAGCCCATTCAGGGAGGAAATGAGGTGAGTTTGTGGCCAAGAAAAAAATAATAAAACAAAAAAAATAATAATAAAATAAGGAGACACAGGAGTAGCAGATCAGGAGAGAGGAACAAGTGTATATGCTAAATCACTAGGAAGATGACTAATCCAGCACTCATGAGACTCTTCTGAAGTTGCATATAAACTTGACTCAGCTGCCAGAGGCATGAGGGAAGCAGGCTAAGGAGAGGAAGCTGCTGATGAGGGGGTCATCCTTCTTGTTAGTTTTCTTGACAACCAAAGCTTACTAGTGATTAAAAATGGCAGCAATAAAGTTGTGTAATTTGGTTTTCCACCTTGTCACATTTTTTTAGATGTTCTGTGTTTGTTGCTGCTTGTTTAAACTCTGTATTTCCGGCTAATCGGGGTTTGTGTTCTTAGTAAATATTGTTGAATGGCTTTTTACTAATGTGCGTCATAAGCTGCATGCTTGCTCTCAGAGAGCTGGCCTGTAATGTCTGCATTAAGTGTTGGGACTTGTGTCTGCCAATAGTGTGTATACGTTTCTCTCGTTGTGCTAATTAAGCATTTCCTAATATTTTTAGCTGGTCATAATGACATCTGGAACGGAACTCTTTTGCCTGTCTTTGAACTGCTGCAAGTTTACAGAAAGATTTATTTACAGGCATTGTTGTGTCTGCTTGCCAGGTGCAAGACAGAGTCTGCCCCAATCAAATCTGATACCTTCAATGCTCATAGGCCCTTCTGTCTGCTGCCAACCTCTGTGCCTCATAAAAATGCAGTGTCAAAGAGACTGAACATATACAGTTTGTCATCTGTGAGATGTGTCCACAGCAGCACATGTCTCTGTATTTTATAGGGCTCAAAATGCTTTTGGAGAATAACGTGTGTGTAACTATGAACAACATGGCAGTTACTATATTGTGGACAATATGAGTTCCAATTAACCATCCGGGCTTTTATATCAGTTGACATTAGCTCGGTGCATATGTACTGTATATTAGCAGAGAAATAACAAAAATGAACCAGTAAACATTCCAAATGCAATTAATAATTAATTTAAAAAACTATTAGTCCAAAGGTATGGGGACGCTTTTATCTCTGAGGCTGGTCCTCAACTGCATCACACTGAAAATTGAACTTTAGCTTGACATACAAATCCTAACTCATTTCCTTATTTGCATTTGTGTATCCTACTCTCTAATAGCCATAACAATTTCCCATTCTCTACAGTCTCCAGGGTTGGATTATGTTACTCATAACACAGAAGATATTTTTACATAAGCAAAATAGAAACAGTGAAAATTAATAATAAGTGAGGCCAGTCACAGAAAACACCAATCATATCTGGTGCCTCTCACTCCCAGCAGTACCAACTGAAGTCACTGACCTGGGCCTCCATACAGTCTATGTTCTGTTGGTGCCTTTTGAAGCATTGTTATAGATTATATTACAAATATTATAGCTTACTGTGAGGTACAGACCATCCAAGAAGCTTGCTAGCTGCAAACTTAGCACTCCACTGTCAAGGCCCATGGCTGGCTGGTTAACAGTAACTGAACTTCTAAAATAAAAGTGAGGGGATTCTCAGTAGATTAAAAAAATACTAATAACTGAAAATGAGTTGTGAAATATACTTTGACTTACCTGGACTGTGTGTGGGAAATACTGCATGTCTTTGGCTGAATGTGATCAAATCCCTGCAACCAGGAGGAGGCTCTTATATCGGTATATTAATACTGATGTTGTAGATGAAGATATTAATAACTACCTAAAGTTGTGGTTCAACTATTTGCTACATTTACTAATATTAGAATCTCCTAACAGTATTTTGCAGCCATCCTCTACTGTCAGAGTAGAGCTTGCTAAACATACTAGTTTCCGTTAAAAAAAAACAAAAAAAAAACATAGAGCGCTCTCTTCGGTGGATGCACAGTCTCCATAAACAACTTATGTGACTCTACATCGCCAACAGATTATCTCTTGTTCATCTGCTGAGTTCAGTGACCAGCAATCCTATTGTGACATGTAGTTGTGGTAAGTACCGCTCAGAAATGCTAGGCACAATTGGCTTTTGGCATCCAGCCTGCTTTCAACAGTTAAAGGTTTCGGTATGTCAGTAATCTCGGCCATGATAACTACTTGCATGTTTCCAAGTCATCAGGGGACTCAGCGAAAAAGAAACAAAGGAATTCTCACTGATCCACAGCTCTCTCTCTCTCTCTCTTTGGAAGAACATGGAGACCGCAGGGGTGCTTACATATGTATTTCAATGGGAAGTCTGATGGCAATGAAATAAAACATGTCTGACATTTTTATGCATTTAAATCTGCTTTTTTGGTGCCAGTCCCTAATTTTTTCTGCCTTCACTTTACATTCTTCACCCAATTTCTTATCTCATTTATCTCTGCATTTCTTCCACCTCCTCATTTTCCACATTTCCACCCCTGCACATCTCCACGGTTTATCCCCACTGCAAGCCAACTTGCATTCCATCTAATGCAACCACATTTTATTGTCATGTAATTAAGTGATGTGTGCAACATGTTTGCTGTGTTCAGCCACCAAGCCATCAAATGTTCTCAGTTTGTCTAACGCAGGCCGGCCTTGAAATAAGACCCTGCAGTAGACGAATGGAGGGGCGTAAGAGACGCATGCAGCTTAATTGCTGCAAGATGTAACCTCGCCTGCAGCCCGCGGCCCACAAACACACTCGCACACATTTATGCATGTGAAAGCAAGCACAAACACACATGCGTACACAAACACACAAACATGTGTGCAAGTAGAAATCACAGTGAAGGAAACGCAAACTGCTCTAAGTGTGTTACCAAATGACAACATGGCAACGGAGGAGGGGTTCACATATTTCATTTTTCTTTTGTTGTTGTTTATTTGTTTGTTGGTTGGTGGAAAAACAAGGTTTTAATTCTACAAGAGGCCATCCTTTGATGGAGAACACTCAAAAGCACTTCTCTCTGAAAACAAACCAAAACCAAACTGATCCAAAATCTATGGGTTTGTTTTTCCTTACGGCCAAGAGTAATGGATAAAAGATGATATTAGTCCAAAGATGCTTTTCGGGTAGTCTCCTTTTGGCTCTTGGTAGAGGCCCTCAAAGCATTACTGAGTAGAAATGACGAGCAGTATAGGAGGGGATTCAGACAGGAGAGAGACCTGATTTGATCTTTAGCAGTCTTAAAAACCACAGAGGTCCCCTCTAAATTAAGCCATTACCATGTAACATTTCCAGGACAGCTCATACGACATTTAATGCTGTCCCTCACTGATCAGAAATGGTAAAGAACTTGTGAGTTATGCAGTTCCATAAACAATCATTTGGGAACGTCAGAAAAGCCATACACTGGAACGTTTTTGTGTTTTGTGTGTGTGTGTGTGTGTGTGTGTGTGGAGGTGGAGGGGGAGGGGGAGAGGGGCATACATTATAGGACTTGGAAAAACATCTCAAAATTCAGCCTCACCTCGATTGCTGCTCCAGGCCACACACCGGTATGACATCACAAATCACACCCTCGGCTCTCCAGGTTCTTGCTTTTGGAGAACCGTGATTTGGGTCCCTGAAAGAGAGATTTGACAGTGCTGCACCATGATGATAGCTAGATGTGATTTCTTAAATTCTTAAAGTGCTATTCCCTGACAACCACTTCACCATCTCTGGGCACGGTGATGACATCATAGCGCTGAGATCACTGAGATACAATTACACTCACCACTATGGGAGACCGCAGCACAGCAGACACAGTAAGGTTCAGCAGGAGAATCCTCCAAGGAAATAATGCAAGCGGTGCATCGGCGTGATTATAAAAGCCATGATTATGTTACTATAAATGCAAGAAGAGCCATTGTAAAACTGTTCTGATTTAGGAGTGAAGCTACTTAAAACTGAAGGAGATACGATTTACTACTTTATGTCTCAGGAAAACATAAGGCAGCTACCAGTTTGTGTGTATACAGTATAATATTCAAATATTGATGGCATTCAAGCCATAATCATTGTGCCGTAATCATCACAGATTAAACATGCTTTCCTCTGAAATAGATGTGGGATAGTTGGATGAGTTCCCCGATCTGAGCAAGTTTTGGCTACAGATGCAACCCCTCGAGATGTTTATTTCTGCATCTGATTTAGCACAGAATGATTGCAGCAATACAGTCTGGAGGTGGGGTAATAGCAGTGGGCAGAACAAGGCCTTTGATCAGACCATTTTCATGTTTATGTTTTACATTAAAGCATCTTACAAATATGTTAATAGTGATGCCGACTCACTTGTGTCCCAGGGCACCTACACTTTAAAACCAAACAAATCCTACAAGAGTATCACATAATCGTGTGTGTGTGTGTATATTGCGAAAAATGTGTGCAAATAAACTTCAGTAGGGAGCCATGAATGAAAAAGAAGTCCAGCTTGCTGATTTTAAATCATAAAAAAGGACAAAATTTGCAACATTTCTGTAACAACAAAGAGGAGAATCACCTTTTGCAGCTCAGCCCATCTTTCCCACGACTTGATTTTATTCCAAACAGACTGTGAGCTTTTACGTATCACTTAAGTGTATACCTCTGCACTGAAATACTGGAGACCCGATGATTTAATTATCAGCCCTGTGCCGCCATTCTCACTGTAGACCAGGCTTCCTAGTTTCAGTTCCTCTTGCTCACCCCAGCCTCCTCGCATAAGGTTCTGATGAGCCTAACTGGAAACATGTGCTCCACGCTGGCTCCCCCGACAGATGGGACAATATCATATTATTAATGACACAGAGAGAGAGAGAGAGGGACAGAAAGAGAAAGAGAGAGAGAGGGGAGTGGAAAAGGAAAATCCACCGTCCTCAAAGGCTTGCTGGTCTTAAATAGCTCAACACTGAGCTGCTGACGCTTCTGAGGAAGTTATTATAGGAAAAGAGCACCTCTGTGTTTGCATATGGAATATCCTCTCAGTTTAACTCGGTGCTCAACAGGCTTAGCCTCGTGTCACTCCTCTTAAAGCAGCTGAACTCTGGATGGACCCTCGTGCACACATTTGACTTGGGAAAATATGTGTGCTTCATGCTCAAAAATGTGTAGACTTCTTTGAACTTTTATTTTAAAGCTGGTCTGTATTTCAGTTAAATAGTGTGCCTGAGAGAAATGACACTTTTAATGAACTGAATTTAATCCATTCTGTATCCACTTGGTAAATTCAAAAGAACCATTAAAAAAAAAAATCTCTTTCAAGTGGGTGGGGGGAAGCAACAGAAAGTGAGCACACACAGACAGCAGAGCACTTGGATGCTCAGATGCTGTCAGATGGCTTGGCTGGAGACGGAAGCTAATGCACATGCTCTATTGGCCCGTAACATGGACATCTTTTATTTAGCTTATGTTTCAAAGAGCAACTTTGGGTGTGCTCCTTTTTAAGCAAAGGAGCACCCTACTTCAGTGGATGACCTTAAACTTCTCTTTTCTCCTTTGTAAATTTTTAAAATGATATTAATGCTTATTTTATGCAGAATTAGAGGCTTGGTCACTTGGAGTGAAAGCTGAGTGTTGTTTTGTCTTGTTACCTTCTGGCTGCATTCTTATGCTACAGGCACATTAGGAAAATCGGTGGTTGGAGACTGTGTCATGGACCAAATTATTGCGCCTGTGTGTACTGAACTTGCAATCTCATTACCTTTGAAATGGTTGCTTCAAAGACGGGCCACCAGCTCTGCCAACACTCACAGTCAGCAGCCGACTTCAAAGCGACTTTGGAGTGTCAAGACAGTGATAAAACAGCAATAAGGTTGAATCAGTTTGCCATCAGTTTGTCTTTGAATGGGGTCAAGCGGGCAATTAAATGCATTCTTTTTGCGACAGTACTGTGATTAACTGTGATAAACTGGTGAAAATCACGAATCTGTTGCCATCTACTTACACAGAAATTCACCTTAACAGCCAGAAATTTCTCAACAAATGGTGATGCAGTTGCTACAGGATGGCAATCACATTAACCATCCTTTGTAAAGAGGAGCATCACCGATGAGTTGCACCCATTGCCACAGACAGACACATGTTGGCAATTTGTTTGTATTCATAAATTAGATGGCAATTATTTGCAAACATTCTCCACAACTTTTTGCAGGGCGAAAAAAATTCAGCGCAATTGCCGGGCAACCACGAATTTTTCCTGGTTGCAAGAAGATTTCCCTCCCATTTTTGCTCTAGTGTGACTGAGCCATTAAAGGAGTCAGCTGTTTAGTTTATCGAGATACGTGCATTTAGCCATTTTGGGCTTACTAAAATAAATACATTTAAAAATTTATAATTGTGTGTGGCTAAAGGGCAGTTTCTCAGAGATGTAGCTTGCATCGCTGTGAAACTGCCCTCTGGACTTCAACAAACTGTATGCCTTCTGGAACAAAAGATTTTTTTTTCTCAGTGATGTTGGTTTTTGATACGCTCCTGCCTTTGCGAGTCCATTCAGTTTCCTGAACAAAATGGAGACACAACAATGAAGGACAGAAAACAAAAAGAAGCTAAAGCATGGATCATTTTGTTCCTGTTTGACTATGTCTAAAACTATGGGAATACTGTGGGAAAAACTTGGGAACCACAAGTATACAAAGGAAGCTTTCAAATATAAGGCAATGAACTATAAATCAAAAGAAAAAAAACCTTCCTGATCAAACTTTTTACTGTTAGTACTGCATGATTGAGAATAAGTGCCTGAAATACTGTTCTTTGCACAGTGCTGTGCATCACATCAGTGGCATGATTTTGGATTACAAAGGAAACATCCCTCTGCTACAAGCTGAGTCACAAAGGCCAGATTCACCTGCACCGAATTACTCGGGGAGCCTAGGGCTATGTGTCCCACCAGAGCAGGAAACACGGAGCATGTACAGAGTGTGGTGGTGTGGGGGCAAATTGTGAGAGTGGAGGCTGCTGAACTTCGACTGGGAATGTTTGGGTGTCCACATATCTTTGTGTATGTTTGAGCAATAAACAGACAAGTGATCTCTCTTGAACTGAGCTCCACATAAATTATGCACAAAAAAAAAAAAAAAGGCACATGCTGAGTGACAATTAGGTGGTCCACTGCCTTAATGACTTATTTCACCCCCGGTCACCTCCTGATTCACTTTATATCAAAGCACCGGAAACTACACTGACACTGAGTCAAACCGCCAGAAACCACCTCTGTCTATCTTTCATTTGCCTACTCGCTCACAAACACACTTACAGTACCACCCCATACACACAGGAAGAGGTCTCTGAGTTTCCAGACAAGTGACAAAGAATTTACAGGCGTGTTTGTACGAATCTGTAGCTGTAAATGTGCACGTGTGTGTGACAGTGTCTGAGACAGCTAAAAAGGTCTGACACTTGACTATGAGTGCCTTATTAAAAAGGTGAGAAGTGAGTTCAGTGTCTGGAGGAGGGGGTAAATTATGCTCTTAAAAGAGGACTTCAAAGGGAGGCTGGTGTCAGAGCTGAGGGGCAGAGGAGTGAGAGAGGAGGAAGATGAAGACGAGGAGGAGGAAGGAAAAAGAGTAACTGATTTTGGGAGTTTAGGGGATTTGGTAGGAAAAGGGTTAAACCAATCATTTTGAATTGCCCCGAGGAGGAAAAGATCTCAAAGTCACAGTTCATTAAAAAAAAAAAATTAAAAAAATCTGCCTCTGCTCACTGTTGCCTCTCTAGATGTTTGGACCTTGCCAGATGCAGTTTTCAAACATGTTTGGTGAAGAGCTTTCAAAAATGAGGGGAAGCAGTTCATAAGAGAAGATGATTCCATCAAGAAACAGAGGAAACGAGAAGAACAATGCTATGAAGCAACCTGTAGTTTGGTTAAAGGGGAAGAGCAGGGGGCTTGCTCAGCTTGTTGGTTTTCACAGAAGCTCACTCAGCTGCTCAGTTTCTCTGATGAATACATTTCATTTTAAGCACTTTTTTTGTAGCCAAAATTATCATCCCATTTAACAGCCAGATTGAGGTTGAGTTGCGCACTCTCATCCAAATATGGTCACATCTGGATTTATAAACTAAAACAACCAAACAAGGCAGAGAAGCCAAATCGCCAGACTCAAGGACTTAAGGCAGTAGTTGACAAAAAAAAAATGTGACATCATGGCGGCTACGTATATCTTTTATATCCAGTCTACAGAAAATCTCCCAGTTCAATGTGGGCAACATTTTTGGGAGCAAATATAAATGTTTAGTTTAGAGATTTTTTTGGCCTTTTACAACTTTGATAGTTTGCAGCAGAGAGAGAGAGAGACAGACAGGAAAGTGGGAGGAGAGACACAGGGGAAACCATGCGGTAAACAGCAACAGGTCAGGACTCAAACCTGTGCCGCTCACACCATCACGCCGCATATATGGGGGCCTGCTCAAACTCTGAGCCACCCTGGCACCTTGGTGAAAATTGTTAAACTCCCTGGTAGAGCAAAGAGTCACTGCAGAGGGTGTGGCTATTCATAGTAAAAATATGTAGTGAAATGAGATTTCATATAGAAAAGTAAACTCTGCAAACACATTAGTTTGCATGAGCTTTATTTTATAGTTCTGGAGAGAGGCACACCTGCTGTGATCTTATCACTTGTTGAAGACTGGGGCTGTGCCTTCTTGTTCACTCACTCACCATATACTTTTTGCAAGTGCAAAGCAAGCAGAAGCCTCTGATGAACTCTACTAGGAATTTTTCCTTCCTACTGTCACCACACCCCATTAGCACAACAAAGTATGTAACACTAGACCACAGTGTGGATGGCACACTTTGCCTGTCCTAGGCGTGTAATGGGCATGTAAGCTTAGAGTACCAGCAGGGGGCGATTATTTAAAGCCAACAAGGGAGATGGCTGATATGTATTTAATTTGGCCTTCCTACACCTATTGTCTCACCGTTTCTTTTTCTTTTTATGAAGAAGTAATCTTCATAATGTCGTACTGTTGAAATGGCTGCTAATCAAGAAAAAGGTGGTCACGACTTGTTGGCTGTAAATAAATTATCGCCCTCTGCTGATACTGTAACTTAAGTAAGCGTGTCCGTTTCACAGCTAGGACAGGCAAAGAGTGAGATCCACATACTGGACCAGTGGGTCTTTGTTTTGCTATTTATCTATGAATGTGTTATTCCATCCTTTGCACAGCTTCAAATCACACCAGGAGTGTTTGGTCTCCACGGGGTCTTTTATTTTAAAAATTGCAGTTCCTGTGTGTAAGTAGAGAAAAGTAGAGTGATGTACCATGGCACATTTGGTGGAATTGCATTGTAGTATAGCATTGTTGTATGTGTGATCAGCTCTGGAGACTGCATTGAAACTTGAACACAGTGCAGCTGCACCTGTTGTAATTCCTAGGGTAATAGGATTGCAAAAAGGAAGCATTGATGGAGAGATTAAAGAACTATCCCAACAACTAATAGGTGGATTGGCATGAAATTGTCATGGTCCGCCAGCCAGCCAGGATGTTGTATACTTTCTTTCTCTTTTTCTTGTTGCTCTCTCTTTCTCTCCTCTGTCTCTGGGTATGCATGTGTGTGTATGGGTGTGTATGTGAACGATAACATTGCCTTTGTGTTTCAGTGGGCGGGTCCTCTTGGGTTCCTGCACTCAGCACACCTGGAGGTAGTGAGCCCACCTGTGCTGCTATTTAAATGGAGGAGTGACCTTCAGTCGTCGCTTGATTGTTATGCTAGCCACGTTAGTGACATTTATAATTGCTGTCTGAATTGCATCTTAGGAAAAATCCGTCTTCTTACGTGTGTGTCTTATTTGTGCAGATTTCCCTGGCGTTCCCAGAGAAAGGAGTTTGTGAGTTGAGAGAGAGAGAGATAGTGGCGTTTGTTTTGGACTTACCTCTTCTGTGGACTTGGACCCCTGCCGTAGTGTGAGGGTGTTGCAGAGGTTTCTGGGCTAACCTGTTCGGTGGATTCGGACCTCGCCATCTGGAATAGTCATTTTGTGTCATTGTTGATTATCCTTGTTGTAAATAAACCTATGAACTTTTCTTTATGAGTCTTGCGTTTGAGTCCACCAGCTAGCTGAGCCATGACAGAAATCTGACATTCATAATCCCTAGAGGCTGAGTCTTGGTGTTCCTTCTTTTTTTTTTGTTTAATGCACCCAGCAGGTCAGTTTTCAGTCTGTTTCAA
This sequence comes from Pterophyllum scalare, assembly GCA_024447675.2. Classification (NCBI taxonomy): domain Eukaryota; kingdom Metazoa; phylum Chordata; class Actinopteri; order Cichliformes; family Cichlidae; genus Pterophyllum; species Pterophyllum scalare. The sequence goes on along the minus strand of JAMQGT020011583.1, from coordinate 90,264 downwards.
TTAAATAATCTATTATCCAAATTCCCACAAAAACTTGGACAAAGATTTCCTTTTAGGCTCAGTGAAAACATGGACACAAATGCAGAGCAGCAGAATCAGGCTAAATGAGCCTTTATTTGACAACCACACAGTCTTTGAAGCTGGCTTGGCAGCTGAGATCAAATTTCCACACATTTCTCTCTCCCCATCCCTGCTCTTCTGGAGGTGAGCTACCAGCCTCACACTCTGGGACAGCTGCTGGCATGCTGGAGAGAGGAGAGGAGCAGTAAGTGAACGACAACATAATAATCCAAACGTGAGACATCAGCGGAATAGACAAAATAGGTTTCAATTGGGAGACATGAAAGGTGTAATGGATTTTCATATTATTTGGGAGCTTAAGGCTAACAGTCACAGAATTGATAATGAAGTCTATCTCAAAAGGCACAATAAAGTTTGGAGACAATTTCTTTGACCCAGTCCTTAACAGAATATGTTTGACAGATAACATTCTGACCTGGGGCGTAGTACTAAGTTATTGTTTTTTCCTGATTCGCCCTTTTGAGCTGACCCTTTGTCTGTGGATGATAACCTGAGAAAAGACTGATCTTGGCTCCAAAGGCTGAGCAGAACTCCTTCCAGACCTTTGAGGTGAACTGAGGACCACGGTCTTACATGATGTCCGCTGGAATCGCATGGAGTAGAAACACGTGGTCGGTGGGGGGCTGGGCTGTCTCAAGTGCTAAGGGGAGTTTAGGAACAGCCACAAAGTTTACAGCCTTAGAAAAACGGTCAACAATGGTTAGTATTGCCGTGTTAGCCTGCAGATGGAGGAAGGCCAGTGACAAAGCCCATGGCAATGTGGGACCAAGGCTAACCTTGGACAGGCAGAGGTCAGTAGAAGCCCAGCAGGTGGAGAAGCGGGCAGGCAGAGATGTACTCCTGCATGTTCGGAACCAGGGAAGGCCACCAGAATGTCCCATGGCCCAGTGAATTACCTGGGAGCAAACTGTGGAGGGAACATACAGCTGGTTTGGTGGTCTGTCCTCAGGGTCAGGTTCAGTTTGCTTGGCCACTTAAACCACTGACCTCAATCTCCCAGGCTATGGCTGCAATTACACAGGCCGGAGATAGACTGGGCTTGAGTTCCAGAGAACCTGAGAGAATGTTCGGCTTTCCATTGAGACCCTGGGTGATAGGTTATGTATATTTGAAGTGAGTGAAGAATGGAACCCACCTGGCCTGTCTGGCGTTTAACCGCTTGGCCGTCTGCAGATAGGCCAAGTTCTTGTGGTCTGTCCAGACCATGAACAGGTGCTCCAAGCCCTCTAACCACTGCCTCCATTCTTCCAATGCCAGCTTGACCGTCAACAGCTCCCTATCACCAATGTCACCTTTCCTCTCTGCAGAGAAAAAAAAAAAAGCACAGGGATGTAGTTTGCCCTCACATTGTTGTGACAGAATTGATCCTACCCCTGTGTCTGAAGCATCAACCTCCAATATGAACTACTTGACTGTGTCTGGTTGAGTGAGAATTGGTGCTAAGATGAATAATTTTTTCAGCGTCTCGAAGACTCGTTGAGCGTCCCAGATTTCAGTGAAATGGGAGCAATTTTGTTAAAGTTCCTAATAAACTGTCGATGGAAGTTTGCAAAATATAAAACACTCTGCAACTTCTTGTGAGTGGTTGGTTTCTGCCATTCCACAACTGTTTGCACTTAGCAGGATCGGCTTTAATTTTGCTCTTCTCAATTAGATAGCCCAATAAAGAAACTATCTCAACATAAAAATTCATATTTCTCACCTTTGACATATAATTTATTTTCCAGAAGTACCTGGTGTACATGGACTCAATGCTTGTCGTGAAACTTGGAGAAGACGAGAGTGTTGTCCAAATAGACAAAGATGAAATGGTTCAGGAAGTCCTGGAGCATGTCATTCACCAGGGCTTGGAAGACTGCTGGTGTATTGGTGAGACCAAAAGGCATGACCAAATACTTGAAGTGCCCAAGGAAAGGCAGTCTTCCATTCATCGCCTTCCTTGGGATGCATGCATTACTGAGGCCCAGCTTGGTGAAAACGATGGCAACCTGTACAGTTTAAATGCAGAAGCGAGCAGAGGCACAGGAGATTTATTTTTCAGTTATCTAACTCCAACCTGTAATCAATGGAGGGACAAAGCATTCCATCTTTCTTTTCCATGAAGAAGGTGCCTGCCGCCAAAAGTGAGGAGGAGAGACAGATGATACTAGCTGCCAAAGAGTCCCGAAAATATTTCTCCATGGCCTCCTGCTCGGGCTTGGAGAGACTGTATAGTTGACTGGTGGGGAGAGTGGCCTCAGGAAAGAGGTCCACGGCGGAATCATAGGACCGATGTGAGGTCTTTGCAAGTACTTCTGCCAGGCCATGATACTCAGACAGCACAAGGGAGAGATCTGGTAGATTGGTCTTATCCTGTGGAGAGGTGCAGGTAGGGGGAGAAGCATAGCGCAAACATGCCTCATGACCATGGCGGCTCCAGCCAGTAATCACCTGGCAGGCCCATTCAGTAGACGGATTGTGAACTTTTAGCCAAAGAAAACCTAACACTAGTGGCATGTCCCGAGCATCATAGATACAAAGACTCAGTTACTCACTATACTCACTATGGTTCCCAGAGATGAGGAGATCAACGGGTTTTGTGCGATGGGTGATGATCTCCAAGATGTTCCCATTGAGAGCTGTGACTTGGAGAACTGCAGAGAGAGTCAGGTCGTAGTTTTTTGATCCAGAAAACTGTTCATACCCTGAATCAATTAAGTCCGGGATGTTTATTAAGTAGGTTCTCACCAATCCTGCCTGCCAGTGTTTCCACCTTCACGGCTGGGTACATCCTTTTAGCCACTCTGGGCATTTGTTAGCAAAATGCCCCTTTTTCTCCACAAAACAGGCACTCACCAGGTGCAACTTGCTCCCGCTGCCTGGACGAAGTGAAGCAATAACCTTCCAATTGCATTGGCTCTGGCTTGCTCTCCCCTATGGCGGCCCACTCTCCGCTTGCCACTTCTGGTAAAGCACTTCCGGGGCTGGGACCAACATGAACCCAACTCAAATGTGGTCATCCACAAGCTTTCAGTGTGGCAGGCAATTCTTTCATGGCTAGCTCATCTTGGATATATTCACTTAATCCATGCAGATTGTTGTGTTAGGCTCCTTGAAAACCTGGACATAAGCACAGAACATGGGGATCAGGTTAAACGAGTTGTTATTTGATAACTACACAGTCTTTGAAGCTGGCTTGGCAACTGAGACAGAATCTCCACACATTTCTCTCTGCTTCCCTACTCTTCTGGAGGTGAGCTACCAGCCTCACACTCTGGGTCAGCTGCTGGTGTGCTGAAGAGAGGAGAGGAGCGGTAAGTGAGTGAGAACACAATAATCCAAACATGAGAAGTTTGTTAGGCAGGTTTGCATTAATGCTTGCAATGAGACAATCTGGCATTGTCTTGAGAAAAGCTCCAATCTCTCATATGCAGGATCTAATCAGCACAACAGTCAACAGGTAAGTAATTAGCTGCAGGACCAAGACACTTGATTACAGGGGTGAAGACTTTTTTCCGGACATAATGACTTTGGTGATCCTTTAGCATAGCTCTACAATGTCTGCCTTTGAATATAATCTACTAAGTAGGACAGAAATCAAATAATCTGGCAATTCATCATCTAATCAGTTTTGTATCAGTAGTTTAAAAAAAAATCATGTATTTATTTCTTCTAGTCAGGACTATTAAAATTTATCATTCTCAAGTTCCCTTGATAATATTATTCCCTCAAAAGCCTTCAACTGATCCAAAATGCTGCAGCTAGAGTACTGACAGGGACTAGAAAGAGAGCGCATATGTCTCTCATACTGGCTTCTCTTCATTGACTCCCTGTTAAATGGAGAATTAAATTTAAAATCATTCTTCCCACATACAAGGTCTTGAATAATCAGGCCCTTATCTTAAAGACCTCATAGTACCAGATCACCCCTATAGAACACTTTACTCTCATACTGCAGGCTTTCTTGTGGTTTCTAGGGTATTTAAAAGTAAAATGGGAGGCAGAGTCTTCAGCTTTCAGGTCCCTCTTCTGTGGATCCAGCTTTCAGTTTGGATTCAGGAGACAGACATCCTCTCTATTTTTAAGATTAGGGCTGGATCGGATACCCTGAACTCTCCCTTAGTTACATTGCAATAGTCCTAAGGTGTCATGGTCCTGGGCTGGTGGCCCAGTGTTTTGTGTTCTCTTTTGTATTCCTGTTTATTTCTGGTTCCTTGTGTTTCCCGGTGTTGGATCTGCGTTTCTGTACAGCGTCTGTGTGCCAGTTCCCTGTGTCAAGTCTGCTTGTTCCTTGTCTAGTCACTTCCTGTTTTATTTTGACAGCCCTGTGTTCCCCATGCTTTGTGTGCTTCCCCTTGTCTCCTCAGTGTTATTAGCGTCACCTGTGTTCCCACCTGTTTCCACCTACCTCATTAGCCCTCCTGTGTATTTAAGTCCTGTAATTTCTCTGCCTGTTGTCGTGTCGTTGTCTATGCTTCCCATGCTGTGTGCTCCTATCAGTTTTCCCTGTTTTCTAGAGGTTTTTGGTTCAGCATTTTGTGCCTCTGATTCTGTCCAGTTCTGCCTTTTGTGTTTCCTCTGCCAGCCAATAAAGCTGTAATTTATCTTACCTCCGTCTGGTGTATACTGCGTTGGGGTCCTCCTTCCTGCCTGCCACACAGCCGATACATGATATAAGGAGGTTCCCGTGATGCACTGAGTGTTTCTTTTTTTATTCACCTCTTTTCACTCCCTCTCTGTTTGTTCACCACTCTGTATTTGATCATTAGTTATTAATCTCCTGCTCTCTTCCATAGTGTACCTTTTGTCCTGTCTCCTTCCTTACTCATGGGGCTTGTCTGATTGTTGGGGTTTTCTTTGTATTATTGTAGGGTCTTTAGACTTGAGGCAACTGTTGCAATTTTGCGTAGAAAACAGAACAGTTCACATCAGTATCCAAAACTATTCATTTAAAACTTAAAAGTAACTGATTCTCTTGTGAGTTTTAAGTGTTCTGGCTCCCTGACCTTCTGATTGGTTGCGTTAGATGTTAATTTAATGTAGCATAGATGATTGGACATTATCATAGTTACAATTAGATCCTCTGACAGGCAGCTGTAAAGCAGATGGTGGATTGTAGCTCTCAGACTAAACACTGCAGACCCAGAGGAGACAGATTCACATTTTCTGATATTGCTGCTGTCGGGTAAAGCCCTTCTTGTCTCCAGTGTTAGTTACAGATCAAGCTGCTGGCAGTATATAAAGCACTTGAGGTTTTCACCACCTAAACTCAACAAAAACAGTGTAAATGCATAGTGAATATCCACGAATAAACGTGAACACAATAAATGGGTTGTATGCCAGCTGAAAACCAAGTGAAGGCAAAAACATGACAGAAATATCTCCTCTTGTTTAAGCCACACGCAGAAAACTGCACACAAGGACAGGTGGAAAATAGATGGCATCAGATCACAAAGAAAAGTGATGGTAAAACCCTGGAAAAAACTTGTCTAAGAAGAATGTCCAAAACATTGCTTATACTTCCCAAACAGATTCTCAATCAGCTTTAGAATATTTCCAGTGTTTTATGGTCCATCCATGTTATTTCACCTGACACTGATTAGTCTCCCGTTGGACAGATGGTTTTGCAGCAGTTGCACTGAGGACTTTTACCCAACCGCAGCATCAAAAAATGAAAATGAAAACATAATTTGTAGCTGAGTCAACTTGGCCCATGGCAATTGCATGCCTTTTTCCACTGTTAAAAAAGCATTTCAGTACTCTTTAAACAATTTGTCTTATTTAATGACATGCTAGCAGGTATGCCATTGAATACGAAGAACACAGAGCACAAAGTTCAGCTGAAACATATTTTTTCAAAACAGTTGTGAATCATTTAAAAATGTAAAAAAATAAAATAAAATAAAAAATCCAAAAAACAAAACAGAATGTAGGATATTTAAACATAATGTTTAACTGAAGGAAGCACAATCACAAAAAAAGTTATGACAGACATAAATATTTACAACAATGTTCCATTGCTTCTTTTACCAAAACTGGAAACTGAAGATAGTATTTGCTGTACTTTTTGCTTGGTATAGGTTATCAGCTGCTCAACAATCCAGTGCCTTCTTTTTTATATTGTTTTTATTCTTCTGAGTGACAGATATGGACTATAGTAAGGCCAGTTCAACACTTGAACTCCTTTCCCATGGAGCCCTGCTCTTGGACAATGGAATGTGGTTTTGACTTGCTGAAATGACTCTCCCTAATATAAATAAAATAAATAAAGCTCCGGCCCAGAAAAGTAAGCAGGGTTACTTGTCATGTTTTTCTTTGTATTATAAAGCTTAACATGCATTTGGGGATGCAGCAATGACCTGTGTGGTTTTTAGAAATGAGCTCTAACACTCCAGAACTGTGTGTTTTTAGCGCAGTGAAATCTGAGGCACTGGAGAGCACTGCCATTCACTATTGATTTTTGGCTTAGACCAATCCTATTTTTATTTTATTGATTGTTAATTATGAATGTATGTATTACTCCCATAGACACATACCACCTATGGGAGGCAACCTGTCTCCAAACAATTGCAGTCTGGCTCTGCCTGGTTCTGCTGGAGGTTTCTTCCTGTTAAAAGGGAGTTTTCCGGGCACCCGGTTAGCTCAGTGGTGGAGCAGGCGACCACATATATATGCCGCTGGGTGGTGCGGGTTTGATTCCTGGCCTGTCGCCGATTTGCCTGTGTGTATTCCCTGTATTTTCCCCCCATTTCCTGTCTGTCTACACTGCAAATAAAGCTGCTGTGGCCAACAAATTAAAAATAAAAGGGAGTTTTTCCTTCCCACTGTTGTCAAGTGCAGGGTTGTCTGATTGTTGGGGTTTTTTTCTGTATTATTGTAGGGAGATGATCTTGACTGTTGTTGTGACTTAGTGCTATATAAATAGAACAGAATAAGGTTGAAATACTACCACAAACAGACTGCATGTAATTTCCAACTTGACCCCATTTAATCACAAACTGATAAAATGGCAAATTTTATTGCCATCTTGCCACACCACAAACCACTTTGAAGATTGATCCAGCGGTTGCAGACCTGGTCTCCATCTCCAAACCATTTCACAGACAACAACATTGCAAGTTGATTTCACACAGTTGCAATTATTTCGGTCACGCCACGGTCTCCAGCCTCTATTTTTTCCAGTGTGACTGTAGCACAACAGATCAGTGACCTGATCCCCATCTTTCCTTCTGAAAGACTCAACCTCTCTGGGATGCCATAGCTTTTTTTAATAGCCTAAATATTGGGTTACATGATTTACACTGAAATATTTGCTTGACACCTGCACTTCCCCATACACACACTCTCTCTCACATTCAGGTTTGACACTAAAGCAATGCCCATGCCTTTACAACATTACAGCCTCTGAGGTGCTTCCTTCCAGCACCCGTCTGACAATAATTACAATGATTCATTTAGTTTTTATTATAGAACAGACATCTCCCTTTGTGGTGTCTCTTGGCCTGGGCAGACCTACAAGTGGCTAAGTGACAGGTCTGTAATTACAAGCACAAACAAACAACACCACGTACATATGGTCTGGTTTACTGTAATGAGGGAGACACCAGCATGAGAATAATGTCATCAGACAAAGGATTACTGAAGCAGAGATATCAAATTCTACTATTTATCATCTCCTACCTTTTCTCCCTTCGTCTTGTTGTAAAAAACAATCATCATTTCTATAAGTTAGGTAATCCAATCTGCCGATACAGCATCGCTTTGATCCGCTAATGCTGATGAGGCAATGAATTTACATGATCACACAGTAATGAACTGGATCTCAAGTGTCCTGCCCTTAGGTTCACTTCTCATCAGAGGCTTACAGCAGCTTAAGCATGTGTTTCTGATCAGTTAAATTAATCACCATTTATTTGGCTAAAGTTTATTTCTCACAGGGGGAAAAACAAAAGCCTACCTCAAATCAGCTGTTCTTCCACGTTGTGCTCTCCGTCTCTGTCACCTGCTGGAGATTTGCTTAGGCTTCGAATTACAAACCAAACTTGGTGTGTGAGCTACAGTCAGGTAACAGGCCAAAAGAGCCCGAGAGCAGTGCGCGCACACGTACAAGCTCTAAAGTGGTGTTATTCTTGCTCTGCATGCTCCTTCATGAATTTCATGCATGTATGTGTGTTCATGCCAGTGTATGTGTGTGTGTGTGTGTGTCAGTGTGTATACCAGAAACACCACGCAGTGTGAGTAATGTCTTAGCCTTTGGATGTCTCTCTTATGAGGCGACGTCAGAGCCTGTTAGTAAATGATTAATCAGCAGTGTTATTTGGGCTTATGCTTGTCTGATAGCATTTTTCCTGGAAGCTCTGGAATTTGTCTTCACAGCTGGACTTTTACAAGAGCTCTCTGCTCTGCAAATGGAGAAATGCAAAAGTGCTGCAGTGTTGCAACAGTTTAAATAATCTCTTGGACAGCAGCTTTATGCGTGGAGCACTGATGACACCTCTTGATGCACAACACTGAAGGGTTGCCAGTGTATGTGTGTGTGTGTGTTATAGATATTGGTGACATTATTAACAAACACATAAATAATAAAGAAAAAATAAACCCAGAAAGCTTAAACCCTGTTTGTATTAGTTTTTCTAATTTATGTATATCCCCCTCAGCCCATAAAGTATTGGGTTGAAGTTATCTTATAATCTATCTCAGTGGTGATGTATTTGTCATTTAACCTCTCCATCTATCTCTCCCCATCTGTCTTTGGTAACATCTTCACCACTTGTCTTTATCTCCCAGACAAATTGCTGTCATGACATCATTTGCTGTTTCATATATCACAGCCCACCCACTCATTTCGATACTCCCCCTCTTAGCACACGCATCCCTGAGAGCGGACATCCCCGAAGCTTCAGCTCATCACTTAGCATCAGTTCTTATCCTTGTTAGTTCTTGTTTGTAAAAAAAATAAGTACACAGGCAGAACTAAAAAGCAGTCATCAAGTAACTATGCGAGTACAAAAGTATCTTAAAAACAAAACACTTGAGTGTTGAGTGACTAAAGTAAAAGATGAAAGAAGAAATAGCAGCTGGGTGAGTTCATCTCAACAGCAGATGGTCCTCTTAAGGTAAAGAAGGCCGCATACACCTGTATTTATGGTCAGTATCTGGTGAAATATCCCATCAGCGCCCCCTGATCCTGATAACATAATCAGCCACATATTGCCAAAAAATTATTCCCAGTTTGTATTGTTCAAATATGTTTAAAAAAGTACCGTTCCATTATTTTTATATAAACAAGTGCTGACATTGTTTTCAAATGACATTATTTGCTTGTGCTCTCCAGCACAATGATCTGGCATAAAAGGGCAAGCCAGATCTCTTTATGTATAATGTGAAGAAATGCATAAGCAGTTTTTGTGTTTTTGGCTCTGTGCACCATCAGAGTGGATTTTAGGTCAAACAATCAATATGTGGTTGAAATGCAGATTTTCAGCTTTTTCTTCAAGAAGCCTAACGCGGTTTTTTTCCATTAATTGTTTAGGAATTGCAACCATTTTCATGCACAGCTTCCAATTTTCAGAGGCTCAAAAGTAATTGGACAAGCCAAGAATTTTAAATATAAGCTTAGTTTTTAATGGCTGGATGATGCACTCCCTTGAGATGCTTTGCCAAGCCTTTATCGCAGCCACTGTTGCTTTTTGTTTGTGGGTCTTTCTGTGTTCAGCTTTGTCTTCAGCAACTGAAAAGCTGCTCTGTTGGGTTGAGATCAGGTGACTTGCTGGGCCATTGAAGAATATCCCATTTCTTTGCCTTGAGAAACTCTTGGGTTGAGAGTATAGCCCTCAGTAGTCACTCCACATCTCGTTGTGAACTGAATTCTGCGATCATGCACTTTAGTTGTCTTCTGTGATCTTTCAGACCTTTTGGTGTTGCTGACATGGCCAGTGCATTCCTCTCTTTTGAAGAATATGCCAGATTGTTGATTTGGCCGCGCCAAACGTTTTTGTTATCTCTCCGATCGGTTTATTTTTTTCAGCCTAATGATGGCCTCCTTCTCTTGCATCAACATCTCTGTGGACCTCATACTGAGATTTCCGGTGAAATTTAATACTTGGAATCAGCTCCAGATCTTTTTACCTTGTTATTATGTCATGGAATACAGTGGGGGGAAATAATTACTTGAGTCCCCTGTTGAATTTGTAAGTTTGCTCACTTACGAAAAAGGATTTTATTCAATTTACAACTTTTATGTCATGTGTTTGTTCTGCATTTTTCATTGATAGTCTGCCTCTCTCCATTAAAATGAAACTACCATAAAAATCAGAGATTGCTCATTTCTTTGTAAGTGAGCAAACTTACAAATGCATTTATATCTGAGGGAGTCCATTTATTGTCATGTTTCTATTAGACATGTTCACATTAGGAAAAAAGCTGTTCGCCTGCCTAATGTGTATAATTTGTTCTCTACTTCTCCAGTTCTCTCCATCAAGCTTCATCAGTGACTGGGAAAAATCATACACGTTAGCTGCAATAAATCTCTACTTAAATCAGAGTAATCAGTTTGCCAGATCAAAAGTTCCTTACCACTTTTAAATCTGAGTTCATTAACATTAACTTTGTAGATTAAAAAAAAGGGAGTCCTGGGAGGTGGGAAAATGGTCCAGATGTTGGAGAATTTGCATCTTGTGATTTTTTAATACTTTTGATTACACGCTAGTGGCTGGATATACTGGAGGATCTGGACAGATGTGTGTAATGTCACAACACAATAGCAGATTTACCACCACACAAACAAGTGCATCTGCTGGGTTTACAGTGAAACAGACTGGCATTTTGACACCACCAAAATGTTTTAAAGAAAATAATATTATAGTAAACTTTTTTAGGGACATGGAAAAAAAACCCATACAAGGCTGGAGAGGTTCTGAATTGCAGGCAATGTAAAAAGAATGTGGGTCATTCTTTCTTACTGGCCTGAACTGCTGGTCCTCATATGCTGAAGTGACAGTGACTGTTAGAAGACTTTAATAGGCTGCACACAGCCAAACAATGCAGTTATGCTATCAGTAATCCAGATAACTTTGAAGCTGACTTCAAATATGAACTTGCTGTTTTACATTTTAGCATCAAAATGAATGGGGAGCAGCTGTATAACGATGTATTCTCAAAATATGCATCTGAGAAATAAGTCTACTTTCAGTCGAAGAGCGCTATCTAACTTCTTTAGCATTTTTCCAAATGAACTGTTCCAACCCTGTGCCACAGATGGCCACAAATCACAAGGTCTGGGCTCCCTCTGTCTGCAGGTTACAGAGTCCTAGCCAAATCACTGAAAACCCACAAGCATCCTGATTGATAAGCAAGTGCATACAGACAGAAATTTACCTTAAGCGTCACCAGAGGGGAATACAATTCATGGCTCTCCACTGACTTTACATTGTGTGGAAGAATCTCCTTGTTAATTCTGTCTGCTAGAATAACACAGAAAATGGATAAAAGCTCCTTTGTGATGAAGGTCATTACCATAAAGAACCCAGCACAGAATCTTTTTGAACTTCCAAATGGCAAAACTGAGCCTTTCAGGAAGACAAAAAAAGGGGAGAGTGACAGTCAGACAAGTACTGTAGCTCAGTCACAATACAATAAAAACAGGGCAGCAGCTTACTTGTAGTTTGTTAAAATTGTTTGTTGCCAGATAATTGCATTGAATTTTTCCGCATAGTTGGAGTGACCAACATTGCACAGGTTGCCTTGTAGGAGGCTGACTCAGACTTAGTACAATCACTCTCAGACAGATGGATGAAAGTTTGCAAATAATTGCTGTCTAATACATGAACGCAGACAGATTGCTTAAACATTGCAATCAGTCTCAGTCAGTCTGTGCGACACGTCTCTTTGCAATCAAACACTCGACTCTGCTGGTTGCCAACTGGTTGTATTCTGGTTATGTTGGGTGTCAGGTACCTTGCCATTTTGCAGTTAAATCGCCTTTCTGCATCAACTTCACCTCACAACTATCCACAACAAATGATACAGTTTTAGGCTAATATATTTCTAAAAGTCAAGTATTCTGGCGAAATGCATCATGAATTATACACAAGCAAATCATTCATTCCAACTGCCTTTGCTAACTACAGTAGCTTGCTAACACATAGCAAACAATAACTTTTTAACAGCTTGCTAGACACAGGGTGCAAAAATAATCCTCTTAACTAATGAAATCTACTATTTTTAGCTGGACAAAGGCTCTTTATTAGATTTTCAAAGCCCCCTGGCTCACTGTGTCCCAGATTTCAACTGTTTAACTAGCTAAGGTTTTGTTTACTGTTTGGAACAGAAGGAGCATTTGGACCTGGAAAGGGCCTAATTATCACATCACACTTAACAAGTGGATTGGTATGTGACAGTTGGGTGAATGTGTGAATAAGGGGCGGATTATAAATGCTTTGCCCATTAAAGCCAAGCCAAAACTAAATTTATGATTCCCACAAAGAAAAAAATAGAAAAAAGAAAAGTAAATAATGTGCTGCTAGAGAAAGTGAGCATGACAATATTATGCAAGTTCTACATGAAAGTTGGACATTGCTAACTTCAGGTTTAAAAATCCAAACCAAGTATTTACTGTAATATAATGTTCTACAACAAGCTTTCTGAAAGGCTGCTGCCTACAATTTACTGCTGGAGCTGTACCTTTAAAAAATGTACAGTAGATTTTAATTTCATAAAATCTGAAACAACCCGAAGTGAGGGGGAACCACTTTTTTCTAGAAAAAAAAAACAGAATCAAAACATTAGATCCAAGCAAACAACACCTTCTTTGCTTGTCAGTTAAGCAAGGATCATTTTTACAAAGGACTTATAAGATTTGAATTTGAAGTCAGCAAGACAAAATCATTTGTCCATGACTTTTGAGTGTGTTCTTTCTTGCAAAATACAGTATTTTCTCAGCATGTCCTCTTTACATTGATTCAAGACTCAGGTGAGAAAACTGCTGACATTAGAGGGTCGTGCCCTTTAGGCGGAAACAAACTTTCACAACTGATGCCGTCATCTGCTTTTGGAAGATAGTTTTGGAGAGATCAGTGACATGAGAGCCCAGGTGACCTTTCAAGACTAGCAATCAAACTTTTAGTAAGAAGCCCCTCTTTAAGAGCATCACGCCTCTTACATTTAGGAGAAAGTATGAAATGACTGTGTTCTTCAAGACACCCAGAGATGTCCAACAAGGCTTTTAGATGCAAACAAAAAAACATTTTTGTTACTTTGTGGTGTTCACGTGAAAGTTTTTTTGTGCACAGAAGTGCTAGAGAAAAGCTGTGGAACATTTTTTTCCTCCTGGACTGCCTCTACTGTTCTTCTTTAACCTTCCTCCATGAATGCCTGATTTACCAATGTCACACTTGGTTTCACTGCAAACCTCCTTGGCATCTGACTTTGTAAATAGATATGAGGCAAAATTACAAAATTTGGTAAAAACATAATGATGCTATTAAAAAACTGTGCATGTCCTTACCACATAATGTTAATAAATCAGAAGAACAGCTGTCCATCATCTTTAAGAGATGAAAAACCTATGAATTTGAGGCTAATATTCATGTCCCTCCTGTTGAGTCAGCGGAAGTCTTGTCTCGGTGCAGTGGACCAGTCAATGTCAGGTCTGAGATTAAATCCATAACCAGACACGATATAATGAGGTTTCAAACCAGCAACCCACTGGGACAGGGCACCACTGAAAGGTTGAGTACTCAGCAAATCACGTGTGTTTGTTTTAGGCTCAGTGGGAGAGCGACTAAGGACTCCAATAATGTTTTTTCTTTGATTACCCTGTTGCCCTTTAAGCAAGCAAATCACACAGTTATTTGTTGAATACGTAAAACACAAGAGGTTCCTAAAGTCACTTAATATGTTAAAGATACCTCAAGAAAATGCTCATGTGTGAACAAATATGACGAGAGTGTCTTATGAGTGCTGTACAGGAATGAAACAAATTTACCAGTCAATGGCAGCTCGGGGTCAAATACCAACACACACAGGCAGGGAGAGCAAAAAGGAGGAAGGAATTAGCAGTTCCGTGTGTATAAGACATCAGTGATTCAGAAAAAAGGATTAAGACATAGACAGGATGAGACTGTGTAGATTGAGATTTTGGCCTCCATTAGTCTTTTGGAGCTAAGGTAAGGTAATTGCAAATTTGGTCTACCACACCATTGCCTTGAAAATCCATCTGATGTCTTAAGGATAAAACCTAAGACCCACATAAAGGACAAATGAAGCAATAAAAGAAAATTGCATTCATGTAGCATTTAGTGAGATACTCACCTACCAGTTCATCAAAACCTATTCAACTTAATGCAGATATCTAATCAAGCAATCGCGTGGCATGAAGACATGGTCAAGACAACCTGCTGAAGTTCAAACTAAGCATCAGGATGGGGAAGGAAGGTGATTTAAGTGATTTTGAATGTGGGTGTTGGCTGTTGGTTGTTGGTGACAGACCAGCTGGCTTGAGTATTTCAGAAACTGCTGATCTTCTGGTATTTTCCCACACAACCATCTCCAGGGTTTACAGAGATGGTCTGAAAAAGGAAAAAAATATCCAGTTGTTCTCCACAGTTCAACAGTAACTCACTCGTTACAACCAAGCTATGCAGAAGAGCATCTGTGAAAACACAGCATGTTGAACCTAGAAGAAGATGGGCTGCAGCAACAGAAGATGGCAAACTGAGACTACAGTTGGCACAATCTCACCAAAATTGGACAACAGAAAATTAAAAAATGTTGCCTGTACTCACATGGTAGGGCAGAATTCAGTGTAAACAGCATGAGAGGATGGATCCATCCTGCCTTGTATCAATGGTTCAGACTGCTGGTAGTGTTGTGAAGGATATTTTCTTGGGAAACTTTGGGCCCCTTACTAATAACTGAGCCTAATTTACATGGCATAGGAGACCTGAGCATTGTTACAGACTCTTTATGACCCAAGTGTACTCATCATCTGCTGACTGCTCTGAGCAGGACAACATGCCATGTCACAAAATTCATATCATGCATCATGAATGTGCAGCAGACAAATTTGCAGCAACTGTGTGATGCAATCATGTCAACGTGGACCAAAATCTGAAAAGGTTTTCGAATACTGTGCTACTGTAAGACGAATTAAAAAGGTGGTCCAACCAGTATTAAGAAGATGTAACTAATGAAGTGGCTGATGAGTGTATATTCACAATATGTCATCTGATCCAAAATAATTTGTCCAAATTTTCCTAAGGCTTAATTGACTGCTTTAAGTACATGGGTCAATAAATACTGGTGCAGTCCTTTTTAGAAATGTAAGTGTAGAAATGTGACATATTACATAACACATTTCTATCTGGCATCAGTGTTTGAACTTTTGAATGTAACCATCATTAATAAAATAACAATGACAATTACATCTTCCTCTTCTCCTTTCGCCACAGCAGATCATCTGTCTCAATCTCACCCTATTCCTAGCATGACAAAAACATACCAGGAAAACTGCTCATGCTTGTACAGTGGATTAATTCAATTAATATTTTTCTTAAATTCTTAAAAAAACAAACAAACTACACAATAATCCCTCGGGGCGCATTAATAAAACATGCAATGATGTCAGCTTTCATGCACACATATTCTACCCTCACTGAATGTTTCCCATCAGTCCACAGCTTGCCTGTACATTTGCAGGATACACTTCCTTCCCCGGAGGCCTGCTCTAAGTGTGAAAATGACTCTAGGCAGCAGTAATACAAGTGTTCCCAGTGAGTCAACTGAGCTGCTGAAAAAATTACACAACAGTTACAGCATGAAATGAAAGATACAACCTCTGTGGAGGCTGTTTTTTGAAGAAAAGACCTGTCCATAAGAACAGCAGGTGGTTAACGATGACAGAGTTTAACTTAGTAGCTCAGCTCACTCAGCTGTTTCAGTCACTCAGCCCGCACAGCTAAAGAAGACAAAATGCTAATGCTGGTTTATTGGTCTACTGATGATATGCCTTACTTACAACAGATGCTTGACAGATTACATCAAAGACACACTGCCGACAGCATCCAGTCTTTTTTTGTTTTATTGTCATCATGCCACATTTTTAGAGAATGTGTTGAGCTGATGTAGGAAACTATCTGCGTTTGTGAGGTCTGGGAAAGTACTTTGGTGTTTTGGTGCGCACATATGAAGATAAAGGGAGAATACTGAGCTATAAACAAATGGACAAAATCTGCAAACATCATCAGCGGACTTAGCATAAAATGGAAAAAGTCATATCTACTCATTCTTAGGAGCAACTAGAAAATAATATGGGTGGATTTCAGTTATTTTACCTGTAATGCACCACTGTTGTGCACTCTGATTACTTATTATATAACTTCTTGTGTTATTACCAAACAAGGATTTCTGTATGTAATTTTTAAAGTCTAAAATAATTTCAGACTAGAGGTAATGCATTACTTACCTAACTCCGCTGTAACACACAAACACAGATAATCACTACAACATTGCAGTTGCTCCCTCTGCATGCTCCTGTTGCCTCATCACTCATCAGGATCTCAGACGAGACCGACAAACAAAACCACTATGCAAACAAATGTGACACGACATGTTTGTTTGTTGTGCAGAAAGTTCATGACCAGTACTGCAGTCATTTGTGTTAATCCCTTTTCTGTTCTATTAGACATTAATCATCTCTTTGGGAAACATGTGGCCTCAGCTGGGTCTGCATCTAAAACATCAAAGATCTTTCTGTGTTGTTGCCTCCATATGAGGGATTTGGCTCAAGCAGACACTTTTTTGATACAATCTGCAAAAGGATATTGCTGACTCGCTCAGTGTGTATGAGAAAGACAGAGATTGGCAGTCCACCCCATGCTGTCGTTTGTGTTTTGTTGCCGCCATATGAGTGACTTGGACAAAGTCTGACACATACTCGTGGTGATGTCTGAGAGAGTCAACATGCCAGTTGCACTGGCCACCATATGACGAGCCCGCTTTGATATTCACAGATATGTCAGAGCTCCAAATGTGGTACGTCACTGTCATATTTGAATGAGAGCATCCAGATATGAAGCAGCTTATGGCAAACTTATACTATTATTGAAGTAATATTTTTATACTATTATATATCTTGCATAGATTAAAACAGACAACAGCTGCTGTCCTGTGTGAAGGAGAAAGCTACAATCAACTACATTTTAAGCTTACATGAAGTAAGGGCACATGTTTTCAACAAAAAGATTTAAAATTTAAGATTTAAAAACAGGTCCAAAAAACAAAAAAACAAAAGGAAAAAGAAAATAGCATAAATTCTAATTGTGGATTTGGTACTGTAGTGCAGGAGTTCTCAAACTTTTTAGGGCCTTAGAGCCTTTAGACAACAACAATTTATAACAGATATTGTCCATTGGTGAGCAAAACAACAGAAATCTTTCAAGAAACCATGGCTGAATAAGAGAATACAAAATACATGTAAGAAAAAAAATCTACTGTATAAATAATTTAAAAAAAGAACAACAGAAGCTGAGCAAATTTATCAGAAATATAAAAACAAATGGAACACATGGAAAGTTTTAACAACAGATCCAAAAAACTAGACCATCCAAATAATCTCTTAATACAAAACACAACTACTATAACATACACGGAACTGTAAATGGTTTTAATTACATCTTTGTCATTGTTTTTCCTGAACTGGCTAGAGAAACTGCAAAGACTGAGAGGGAGGGGGGAGGCGTTTTCCTGGAAGCCCCCCCCCAAAATATAAATAACACTATGTTTATAAAGGGTACAGATGAGAAGGAAATTATATTGATACAGTAAAATTATTTAAGGGCAAGAAATTAATGGACCTTGATGGCATTGATATGGACTTGGTTAAAAATATTGTAGTGTGGGGTGGTGAAACTGTTTACTTACCTGTAACCAGTCCTTACATAATCGTGTATTTCCTGACAAAATGAAAGCAGTGTAGTTGGGTGGTTGAAACCTATAACTTAATTTCATAATGTAGTTTTCCATGTCGGCTAAATACATTTTTCTGTTGGGACGTTAGGGTGCAGCAGACATGCTCTTTGTCAGTTTCTTTTGAATGTGACATTTGTTGTTAATTTCTGGTTGGAAGGCACATAGCAAATTAACTTAGAGGGTCACCTAATGTTACAAACTTCTGTCACAAGGTGGCAACATCGTGAAGAACAGTGGTTACCCCTTCAAGTGCATCTTGGACTATGACTCGTGTCATGTTTACGTCTGGTGTTGCGTTTGGTCTGAGATGTATGGAGGGCGGTGAAGGGAAATTGCTTTTCAAAGTACTTGTGACCAATATCTGCTAGAGCAGGCTAAAGATCGCCATGTCTTCACATGTATACCGAGACTCTAATTCGTAGCAACCCCAGTGTCCAAACGTGATGTTACAAAACTGCTGTATTTTTTCTGTGTATTTTTTTCTTTTTTGCATATTCTGTTT
The DNA here is from genome assembly GCA_024447675.2 of Pterophyllum scalare. NCBI lineage: Eukaryota > Metazoa > Chordata > Actinopteri > Cichliformes > Cichlidae > Pterophyllum > Pterophyllum scalare. The sequence continues at coordinate 71,735 of JAMQGT020011583.1, read as the reverse complement.
TTTTGTGTGTGTGTGTTTTATTCTTTGTATCTGTGTCTACCATTAAATTGCTACAAGAACCCCTGTTATTGTGTCCTGTGTGGTAACTAATTTCCTGGGCTACAACAGCTACACAGATTGTACCAGTTTCTAAGGCTGCAGATCCACATGTTCTCACAAACTATAAGGCCTATTTCATTGCTCTCACAATCTCTAAGCTATTGAAAAAATATTCCACAATAGATTGTATGAATTCATCACAAAAAAGTGCTACATAAGCAGTACTATGGGTTTAAACCAAAAAGAACTACAACATTTGCACATTGCACATTTGCAACAGTTTGTTGATAAAAATAACAACTACAACTGAAAATAAGGAATATGCCATTGAGGTATTTTTAGATTAAAAAAAGCCTTTGATACTGTTGATCATGAATTATTATTTAAAAAATGCACATGTATGGAATTAGAGGGTTGCACTATCATGGGTGAAAAGTTATCATGAAAATCTGAACCAGTTTTTTTAAATTGAGAACATTAACCCACAGTTTAGAACTGAACCATATGGGGTGCCTCAGGGATCTGTGTTAGGACCAGTGTTGTTCATTTTATACATTAATGGCATGTATGTAATTTCCAAAACACTACAAACATATTATTTGCAGATGACACCAACCTACTGTGCTGTGGCCATGACTTGAAACAACTTCTGAATGTACTGCAAAAAAAATTTAAGCAAATTAAAGATCTGTTTTGATGACAATAAATTAACACTAAGTAAAATGAAATTCACAATATTTGGAAATTGTTCAGGAAGAAATTATAATAATTGATTATGATTATGTACATCAACCTCATGGATGTACTGTATCCTGTTTTAATACTTTTCTACATATTTGTTTGAAATACATATTAGAATCAAGTAGAACCACCTCACATTTTTAAGACCTAATAAATCTAACTCTGATATATGTGTTCTATATGTATTTCAAAGTACAAGAGTATCGCACATTTCTGTCTGACATTACACCTTTAAAGGGCCCACTGGTTTAATGAAAGAGCAATATTCTTTAAATATAAAGCATATACAGCACTGCCCAATCACCCCTCATTCCTCTAGATTTTTCTACAAAAGAAGCAGAGTAGTCTTGTGCAGTAATTTTTCAGGTTTTCTGAAAAAATGTCTTCGTAAAATATCTCTTTGGATGTTGAAGGCATCAGCTGTCCAACAGTTCAACATGAAAGCATTGTATTCAATACCTTTCATGCAGCTCTCTATTTGCTAGAAGGCATTCGAAAGGTCAAAACCCTGACGACACTTTGCTTCACATTTTGCTAAACACTGCCAGCCACCTGACACCGTCCGCTACCTGATTTTGAGTGCACATCTGTTGGCATCATCTGGTTTTGGGTAACAAGGAAACCTCTTGCATGGAGTTTCAAGATTCACAGAGCTTACCTGAAATTTTGAGAAAATAACTTAAAATTGATTAACTCTATCTTCATCAGTACCAGGGAGTACTGATGTTTTTTTTCTTTCATTTGTCATCTTTCTGTACAGACTGCCTGCATACACTTGATCATGATTCTTCTGTTTTGCTAAACTTGGTAATTGATTATTTTGCACTTTGCAGGGGTTTATACTGGACTGAACTGGATCTACAGGGGTTGGACAATGAAACTGAAACACCTGGTTTTAGACCACAATAATTTATTAGTATGGTGTAGGGCCTCCTTTTGCGGCCAATACAGCGTCAATTCGTCTTGGGAATGACATATACAAGTCCTGCACAGTGGTCAGAGGGATTTTAAGCCATTCTTCTTGCAGGATAGTGGCCAGGTCACAACGTGATGCTGGTGGAGGAAAACGTTTCCTGACTCGCTCCTCCAAAACACCCCAAAGTGGCTCAATAATATTTAGATCTGGTGACTGTGCAGGCCATGGGAGATGTTGAACTTCACTTTCATGTTCATCAAACCAATCTTTCACCAGTCTTGCTGTGTGTACTGGTGCATTGTCATCCTGATACACAGCACCGCCTTCAGGATACAATGTTTGAACCATTGGATGCACATGGTCCTCCAGAATGGTTCGGTAGTCCTTGGCAGTGACGCGCCCATCTAGCACAAGTATTGGGCCAAGGGAATGCCATGATATGGCAGCCCAAACCATCACTGATCCACCCCCATGCTTCACTCTGGGCATGCAACAGTCTGGGTGGTACGCTTCTTTGGGGCTTCTCCACACCGTAACTCTCCCGGATGTGGGGAAAACAGTAAAGGTGGACTCATCAGAGAACAATACATGTTTCACATTGTCCACAGCCCAAGATTTGCGCTCCTTGCACCATTGAAACCGACGTTTGGCATTGGCACGAGTGACCAAAGGTTTGGCTATAGCAGCCCAGCCATGTATATTGACCCTGTGGAGCTCCCGACGGACAGTTTTGGTGGAAACAGGAGAGTTGAGGTGCACATTTAATTCTGCCGTGATTTGGGCAGCCGTGGTTTTATGTTTTTTGGATACAATCCGGGTTAGCACCCGAACATCCCTTTCAGACAGCTTCCTCTTGCGTCCACAGTTAATCCTGTTGGATGTGGTTCGTCCTTCTTGGTGGTATGCTGACATTACCCTGGATACCGTGGCTCTTGATACATCACAAAGACTTGCTGTCTTGGTCACAGATGCGCCAGCAAGACGTGCACCAACAATTTGTCCTCTTTTGAACTCTGGTATGTCACCCATAATGTTGTGTGCATTGCAATATTTTGAGCAAAACTGTGCTCTTACCCTGCTAATTGAACCTTCACACTCTGCTCTTACTGGTGCAATGTGCAATTAATGAAGATTGGCCACCAGGCTGGTCCAATTTAGCCATGAAACCTCCCACACTAAAATGACAGGTGTTTCAGTTTCATTGTCCAACCCCTGTAGATATGTAGAGCATAGTGGGATTCGCCTGCAGTCAGGACATGCGAGGAACAACAGAAGTGGGAATCCACGACTCAAGATGTTAGAAGACGAGGGGAAGCCCAGCCTCACTGTGTTCATTACACGCAACAGACCACTGTGATGATGAAGCATGATGACTCCTTTAATGTGAGACCAAGTCTCATGTCTAATGGCCCTATCATTACTGAGTGTAAACAGGAGAAAACACTGCATACAGACATGGGATTAGTGCTGGAGTAAAGGTTTGTTGTGGTTTTGGAAGCCGCAGGTTCCCGTGCGTCTGGAAGTGTGCGCTATCTCTGGTAGCAGTGCTTCTTCTGATGATGCAGATGCATTTGTTGTTGTGAGGCCCAGCATGGAATCAAAGTGGCTCACAGAACATGATCAAAGGTGTTCGTGTTAGCCTTGTAAAAACTTGCAAGACTGTTATTATTGTAAAGTGACAACTTACATCATCAATCAACCGTTACAAACAAATTAAGACTGGAAGGAAAATGCCGCATGATGTTTGCACATAAATGTCAAAACATAATTTCTTGACAAAAGAGAGAAAAGTGTAGAGTTTGTCATAGACAGCTTACACACTATGCCACGTGCACACTGCAACAGTAGCTCAGTAACCAGTTTTACAAACTTCTGTGAGTTTATAGCATGCAGTTAAACTTCTCAAAAATGAGCACAGAATTTGAACATAGTACTGTAATTAAAACAGTGCTATTAATCTTCAGGATCCAATACTTGAAGCCCTGAAAGGAGTCACTCTACTTTTTAAAGCGTTTTGGGTTGTCTTTTCTGCCTTTATTTGATTGTGACAGTATAGAGCATATAGGTAGGTGAAAAGAGAAAGAGAAAAAATGAGTGCACACTGTTACCAGGTGAGCTACAGGGGCACCCAGAAATTTGTATTTTAACTTGGTGATTTGATTTATGATCAGACAGAGAAAGAAATGGCTCTGCAACTACAATGTTTCATTTATTTAGTGAAACATGGATTTGGATAAACAAGAAAAAATGTCTTTTGACATTGTCAATCTATCAATTTTCTTTATCCTTTTCTTCACTTTATGTTGCAGCTTATGAGCCGGGTTGTAACATAATGGCATCTCTGCCTGAGGTTAGAGGCAGCTTTAAGGGCTAAACTTCTGAGCAGGCAGTAGACCGGAGATGTAGCCCAGTACTCTGAAGCATAAACCAACACAGGATAACCATAAAACACAATAATATACAAAAATATACAGTTGCTGTGTTTCTGAAGGAGAAATGAAAGATGTAAGAAAGAGAGGACAGGAGAGGAAGATAGATTTTCAAAGGTAAGCCTATATTTAATATCTTAATTCATTTTTGAGTTTTTTTTTATCAGATAGATTATTGGATCTATACATGATTTCTGAAGTTTATATACACACATATATATATATATATATATATATATATATATATATATATATATATATATATATATATATATATATATATATATATGCATGTGTGTGTGTGCGTGTGTGTGTGTGTGTGTGTGTGTGTGTGTGTGTGTGTGTGTGTGTGTGTGTGTGTTGGATTGCTGTTCATGGTCAATGTCAAGTTACATCAATGATAGAAGACATCAAATAAATTTTAAATTTAAGGTGATTTGCTCACAAAATCCTATCCTATCTATAGTGTCTAGGTGTTAGAAATCAGTCATATACCTCACGAAACATCTGCTTACATCTTGTTGAATTCAGCTGTCTAAATCCACAGAGAGCAGTGAATATGAGAGTAGCAGCACAGGTCAGCTGATTACAGCCTGTATGCTAAGAAAAATACTCTCACAAAATAAGTTAACACTGAGTCCCAAGAGTCCAAAAGTGTCCAGAGATCAGTAGGCCTAGAGATCAGTTGGCAATCCCCTCTCAACCTCTGATCAGTAAGGAAAAATTTATATTTCCCAGCCAGTTGGTGAGTGGATGCTGGAGGTTTCTGGTTCTTACTAGGCAAAAAAGAGGGATGCACAAAAAGCCACATTGTAATTGGTAGCATGATTGCTGTAGTCACTCATGGTTTGCACGGAAGATGCCAAGTTGCCTGCAACCACTTGCCAACTACTTGCAAAGCAGCAACTAAATGTGAAAAAGTGTGGCGCAAGCTGGATACGGAAAACCTTTGCATTAAAAATAAAAATCGTGCCTTACTGCTGCAACCCAATGCTTCAAAAGGTGTAACTTTTACATTGAGGGCAAATGGATTCCATTTCCACTTTTCACAGTTTCATTATAGCTCACTGAGTTGGCAACTGCAGATAACCTGGTGTCTTCCATGCAAACTAGCAGTCACAGCAATCTGCTAGCCCAAAAAACACCCTTTTTGTGACCGTTTACACCTAGCAAATGTTAGCAACCTCCAACAACCACTCGCAAACTGGTTGGGGAATGCGTTGGGTGGTTGCCAGGGGATTGCTGACTGGGGCCTAAACTAAAAACAACAGCAATGAGAGCACGATGAGGTCAATCAAGAAGTAATTCCCCTTAAAGGCAAATCTTGGGCTTGCTTTAATCCTCATCTCTTCAGGTACAGACGATCAGCCAAAACACCCAAAAAACTCTTGCATTGCCACTGCAAGATGTGTTGGTGTTGCAGCAGGGTGTTCTAATTTTATCTTCTAATTTGGGAAGGGACAACAACAAAACATGCTATATTGTTATCATTCAAAGGAAAACAACTGAGTTCGGTATATGTGTAGAGATTAAATACAGCATGAGGAATTAAATTTTAATAATTACAATTCTATGTTTTTTTTTTTTAAATACGCATTACTGTAAAAACTGTTTATGTGGATTATAGTAGTAACACTAAAATAACAACTTAAAGGCAAGCAAAGAGCTGAATATTATACTGGAAACCTTCTATACAACAAAATACCTAGATGTGAAAAAAACAAAAAAAAACAAAACAATTTTGATAGCTCAGATTGGGTAAATCTAGCTGCAAGTACTTTACTGTAATTTAAATGGGAACATCTCCTCACTATGTCAGGTAACAAATATAAGTCCATCTGAAAGAATTTTAAGACCTACACATCCTATCCAATTTTGAAAGTGCACAGAAAAAAATACTTAAGATCTTTTAAAAAAACAGGGTGTTGTACTTTCGAATACTTCAAATCATAGAAAAAAAAACTGTGAAAAAAACAAACAAAAAAACCTCACATGTTTGATCTTTAAAGTGCCCACTATAAAGACAAATGCTTAACAGGTTAATTCAAGTGCTTGAAGTACTTTCAAAACATTTTCAGCTTTACAGTTTTTTGTTCTTGTCTTACCTACTCAGGAATGTCCTCTGCTCTGTATGGACTCTTTTTTTTGCCTTTGGTTTGTTTGCATGTCTAGACAGAATACATTTTGCAGGGCTTTGAATTGGCTCTCTTTTGTCTACCTGTGTACCTGGGGATGGCTGGATGGCTTCACCACATCACAGCGCTTTGTCTGCCTCAGTTTGTTCTCTCATCTGAGACCAGACATAATTTCAGCCTCTCGACTGGCTTCACCCTCGCTCTCCCCTCACTAATGTGTTTTGTGGGGGGGAGGTGGGATGTCTCCACCTGCCATACGTGCATGTATGTAGAGGATAAAGCTAAAGCTGTATGCTGGTCGTGTGCTGAGTGTGTGCAGGTGGGTGGGGGTGCTGATGGCTCACTTGAAACGGACACCTGAAATCCTATCTTAGTACATGGAACAAGACAGGTGTCCTTTTCCAAATGAGCAAAGTAAGGACAACTGTGTTGGTGTGTATTTGTTACTGTGTGGTGTCGGAGGTTACAAAAATCCTGTGTAACATTAGGAAAGAGATGATGAACTTTTTCCTCTGATGACTCACCCTCGGCTGACCTTTATACAAAGGTTTGTGTATAAAGTACCGTTTCCGTGTATGTGTTTATGTGTCAGTAAGTGTAAACTTGTAGGTGGGTGCATTTGCGGAAGCAATGAGGTCAAGAGAGCACCGAGGGAGATCCTTAAAATAAAAAAAGGTGCTGTGCTGTCAAAAGCAGGAGTGTTTGTGTTTGAAAGGTCTGGGAGCATTTTGGCCAAATAAAGCCTGAGTGCTTGCTCATGCACGCACACACACATGCACACACGCACACACAACACACGCGCACACGCACACACACACCTGGCCTCCATTTTACCTCCTGCCTGATACAATCCTGCATGTCATGGGAGTTACTCAGATGTCCCCTACAGAGGATTTCTCGTGTGAACTTTGGTGGTGGCCAAGAAGAAAAAAAGAAATTGTGGAATTGGATGTGTGTGTGTGTGTGTGTGTGTGTGTGTAAGCAATCATATTCGATATTAACTTGGAACTATTTGAACATCTAGAAGAAAGAAGAGGAAGAAAAAGTTACAAAAACTATTCAGTTTAATCATATTTTAATAACTATTAGACAATTGCTTACTATTAATAAATTATGTTCTATAACCCAAGATTGTATAGGTGTAGTTCATTACATACATATATACAATTCATTTGGAATTTTCCACAGTGTTTTGCATTGTTGGCACAGAGATCTTAAATTGATTCCCTTTTGTTCATTGGTTTACACAATACTCAACTGTAACCAGTAGGAACTCATGGTGGTTACACTGACTGGGAACTTAACTGTTCCCGAAGACAAAAATACTGGTGATAGAAGTCTTACCTAATGCTTCCTCTTCCTGTTTTGTCATTGCTACTGCTGAGTCTTTTTGAAAGCAAGGTACACGCAACCATGAGTTCAGTGAAACATTGATTTTTTTTTTTTGTTTTGTGTGTGTGTGTGTGTGTGTGTGTGTGTGTGTGTGTGTGTGTGTATTATACAGAAATGCTACGTTACAGTGCAGCTGTTTTTAAGTTGGAATTCAGAACCAGACCCATGGGGTTGTTTCTGTGTACAGCCTGAGAACCTTTTGTTTTTAACATGTTAAACAGGTTTTTTTTAAAAAAAATTTATTACTGCAGGGTGTCACTTATGCTTTGTTAGCCCCATTTTTGTCTTTTAGATTTTGCTCATGCACATTTGGATTTCCTCTGGGAAATCAATGTTCATCTTAACAGGTATTTTTATTTGGTTTTAATTATTTAATGCAGAAGGTTAATTAAATATGATTAGGTTTCAGACTTTGTTAAACGGCACCAAGTGAAGGAGCTAAACCACATGTGATTCACTGTGATATTTGGTTGTAGTGCTAAAAAGCCATTTAGTGTGCTGTTTGGCTATTCGACTTCTTCCGTTTGAGAAGAAGTTTGGTGGTTCCAGCTTGCTGCTTCTCTTAATTTCTGCCCTTCCACAATGGACAGCCATATATAGGCAATCAAGTGTCTTTCAACTGCTGTTGACTACAGATGTATTCTAGGTGGAAACGTACATTCCAATAATTACCAAAATGTAAGGTAGTATAATTGTCATGACTATCATGCACATTTATGAACAGTGGCTATATTGTTTGTTGCGGTTTAGAGGGATGCGATGCAATTTCAGAGCTTAAAAAAAAAGCCTATGTTATATTTCCTCTATTTCCCTTTGCAATACATTTTATTAATGTAAATTAGTTTCCTTGAAAAGAAGGACATTTTCTGGGGACTCCAAACTTAAGCAGTAATGATTACTGATGAAAATGAATCCAGTACACTGGATTTTATCTCATACTGGTCCCGCCTTCTACTGAAGGAGCTTTTGATTGGTTCTGGTACTCATCACACCTTTTAATGATAACCACTGATTGGTCACAGGCCTACTCTGTTTGCAACTTCCTGCCTGGTGAAATAAACAAGAAAGCCATGAGAATCATCAGTCATCAAAGACAATTACCTTGCTACACCCCTTCCCCAGTGCCCAAAAGCTCTCCCCTTCTCACTCTTGTAAGCCGTTTTCCCGTCATTTCTCTTTAACTACATACATGTCTGAACTGTGACAGATGTGCCAGTTTATGCTCAATGTCAAACTTCATTACAGTCACATAAAAAGTGCTCCGTTAACACTTATCGCTAAACTTTAAAGGGAAAAGCCTACATTTAGGAACAGGGCAACAACATGATATGTATGTGTATATATATATATATATATATATATATATATATATATATATATATATATATATATATATATATATATATATATATATATATATATATATATATATATACATATATGTATATATATATATATATATATATATGTATGTGTGTGTGTGTGTGTGTGTGTGTGTGTGTGTGTGAGGTCTTCACAAAACTTGCTTGCAAAGTGCCAACGATGAACCGTGTTAGATCCTGAATGCAACAGAATAAGTATCATTCTCCAAAGCTACAACTAAAATGTTTGAAAGGGGGACTAAAAAAACCTTTTACCATCATCCTCTAATCCCCCTTTTTGCCTTTAATTCTCTGTAAAACATCAATGGGAGCAGCTATAATTATTAATTTATCCACCCACTCGCTTTCTCTGAAACCAGAACTTATCCACCTGTTGCATTATTCACCCAGAACCAACACTCCCTGTCCCCTCATCAATATTTCAGTGAATACCAATCACCCCCACTGGACTTTGCTGAAACATCGTAATATGAGAGATGAAGATATTTAAAAGATGCATGTTTGACAGATCTTGCCAAAATGAATAAGACAGAGAGGAAGATGTTTTTAAAATGTGCTATAAGATCAGCAACATTGATGCAAGTCCCCACATTTAGCATTAAAATGCAAAAAAAAAAAAAGAAAAAAAAAAGAAAAAACACTGCAATGTAAATATAAGTAACTGAAAGGAAATTTTCCTCTATGTAATTATAATTTTTCTTATATATTGTTACAGTCATACATCTTCTGTTTGTACATCAAGAGAGCTGTTATAGTTGCTTATGAATAATTATTAAATTTTAATAGTGAGCTATAAAAAATAATGTAGCTGGGCATGTGCATTTACACCAGCTACTTTGTTAGTTACACTTGTTAAGTTGCTTGTTAATACAAATATTAAATCAGCCAATCACATGGCAGCAACTCAGTGCATTTTAGCATGTAGACACGATCAGGACAGTCTGCTGAAATTCAAACTGAGCACCAGAATGGGGAAGAAAGGTGATTTTAAAAGTACCATAGTTGTTGGTGTTGGACGAAATTTCCCACAAAACCATCTCTAGGGTTTACAGAGAATGGTCTGAAAAAGCAAAAATATCCAGCAAGCAAGTTCTCTGGACAAAACTATTTTGATGATGTCAGAGGAGAGTGGCCAGTCTGATGGCTTCAAGGCCTTAGGAAGGCAACAGTAACTCAACCATCTCTTGCAACCAAGGCAAATCTGAATGCACAACACTTTGAACTTTGAAGCAGTTTGGCTACAGCTGCAGAAGACCACACTGGGTGCCCCTCCTGTCAGCTAAAAACAGGAAACTGAAGCTATAATTCACCTGGGCTCATCAAAATTGGACAATAGAAGATTGGAAAAATGTTGCCCAGTCTGTTGAGTCTCAATTTCTGTTGCAGCGTTTGGATTGCAGGGTCACAATTTGGCGTAAACAACATGAAAGCATGGATGCATCCTAGTGTTGGGAATATTTTCTTGGCACATTTTGAGCCTCTTAGTACCAACTGAGCATTGTTGTTGACCATTTCCATCTCTTTATGAACACAGTGCACCCATCTTCTGATGGCTGTTTCCAACAAGATAATGCTCCATGTCACAAACCTTAAATCATCTCAAACTGGTTTCTTGAAAGTGACAAGAATTCACTGTACTCAAATGGCCTCCATAGTCACCAGATCTCTGGTGAGAACATATTTCCCTTGAAAAATTCAATTTCAATTCAATTTTATTTATATAGTGCCAAATCACAACAGTCGCCTCAAGGCGCTTTGTATTGTGGGTAAAGACCCTAAAAATCACAAAAAAACATCACAACAGTAACTGTGCACGTAAGTGCACCACTAAAAAGACTCATAAAAACACTCTGACCTAAATGTTCATTACATTGTGGAAATGTGATTCTTATTTGGAAATTATAAGAAATTTTAAAAAGCGTGAAGTCTCACCCTCGAGTTCACTGCCTCGCCATCCGTGTCATATCTACACAGTTTCCATAGAGGTAGGCATGTCCTCCCATTAAATATGTTTTTATAATCCTCCTCTTCTACTTCGGAAATGGCATATATATCTTTCAAGCCATGTTTTCATGCATACACAACAATTATAAATGAGGCGTTGTATCACAGAGTGCATTTCATCGACTAAGTTGGCTGCCAGTAAGTGAACAGCCAGCCATGTGATGGAAAAATGAGCATTGCAACCAAAGCGAATGTATCTCGAGATTCCCAATTCTGGTGGCAGGTGTGTTTAACATTCCTGCTTTCAGTCTCCTGTATGGGCCACACAATAATTACTTCCATGCAGGTAACATTATTAAAATATGGACTCCACCCTAGCTCCTAGAAGGAGACGAAGAAGCTGTCAGCAGAGCTTTGGGCAGCATTTCAAAATATGGGTTTACATTTCAGAATGTAAACTTAATCCCAGACCTGGCACCAGCTGATATACAGAATAACAGTTTATAATTTAAATCAACACCTGATAAATTAAGTGTGAAACAGACGGATCTGATGAGATTTTGTGACGTCACATTTAAAACTTGAACGTGGCCCACTGTGGATTTTGCTTGTTCCTAAACAATTTCTGCTTCTTTCACTTGTAAAGGTTCTGTCATAACAAACCAGGACCGGTTTCATCTATTTAAAGTCAGACTGAGTCATTTCCACTGACAGTAATTCTTTATGCTTAACCACATTAAACATTAATGAAGATGTTAAATAATGAAGTTTATACTGACATCAGAGAGCCAGCGCACAAATGAAGCAACAGATACTTCCGATTGAGGAGGAACACCCAACACCTGCTGAGCACACTTGCTCTGTGCTCTGTGAAGTTAATATTTGTCAGCGCTGTTCTTTTGACTGGCTCATTATGGCATCAGTGCTGCTGGTGTATGGATATTATCTGTAAGGCAGATGTCAGAGGGCCATGTCTGTTTCACAGATGTGATGTTTGGTGTCTGAAAACCAAAATATGGCAGCACTTTCCTTCAAATGTATAATTTGCTCCTCTATGACTTCATATTGAGTCATAATTTTTTTTTTTTTTTTGCATGGCCCTAAGAAATAAAATATCACCTTTTTTTGTTGTTAGAGGACAGTTGTGGATGAAGAACAGCAGCCCTGTTTCACATTACTTCTGAGTTGTTTTGTATCCACTGGTAAGGAATCTTAGGTTTGCCACCTGAAAACACCAAAATGATCCAGTTTTAGCACTGTTTACAATAACTGAAAAAAAAGAAAAAAGGATAAAAGGTGCCCACCTTTGATACTGCAAGACAAAATCTTTGTTTTCCTTGTCCACTCCAAAGGGATGGAGTTTGGGAAAAACTCTTCACCCTGGAAGACGTTTTTCAAAAGTTCTCTTTTCAGTGAGTTGAAACAGCATTTAGATGTAGACAAAAGCCCAGAACACATAGGGAGACAGGGTCACCATTTATAGTGTGTCACGTTCAATCATAAAAAAGATCAGAAACAGACAGGGAGGCTGCTGGCATTGTTAAGGTCATACTTTTTCAGTCTTTTACTCTGGTGTTAACTGACTGCTGAATGGAAGATATTTGAGTGCCACTTGATGGAAACAGGGAGACATTGAGTATGTGCCAAATTAAAAAAAAATACTGAAAATAATCATTTAAAAAAAAAAACATAGGAGGGGGAAACAGTCATCTACACACTGCTGAACAGAATATCTATAGCTGGCTGAAAACAATTGATCTCACCATGTTAAAGGATTATTTTAGCACCTCATGTCCAATAAGCTGTAAAAATAAAACTAATTGTTAGCATGCCACTCAAACACACATAAGTTAAAATGCTTAAGCTTAATGTTGACAAAATTATTAGTATAAAACTTTTGAATATCTGACTTATTAATGACAAAATGCTAGCTGCACACATACGCTCTCTAGCCACTTCATTAGGTACACCTTGCTAGTACCCTCAGATTTGTCAGCTGCACATCCATGATATCACTCTCCACTTTCACCACATCTCAAAAGTGCTCTATTGGATTAAGATCTGGTGACCTCTGAGTACAGTGAACGTGTTGTCAAGTTCAGGAAATTGGCTTGAGATGATTTGCGACATAGTGTGCTATCCTGCTGAAAGCAGCCATCAGAAGATGGGTGCACTGTGTTCATAAAGTGATGGACATGGTCACCAACTATACTCAGGTGGGCTGTGGCATTTAAACAATACCCATTTGATATTAAGAGGGACAAAGTATACCAAGAAAATCACCACCACACCATTACACACCACCAGTCTGAACCTTTGACACAAAGGAGGATGGATCCATGCTTTCATGTTGTTTACACCAAATTCTGACCCTATCTGAAAGTAGTAACAAAAATCTAGACTTAGCAGACCAGTCAATATTTGTCCAATCCTTTATTGTCCAATTTCGGTTAGCCCATGCAAGCTGTACCTTCAGTTTTGTATTCGTAGCTGATAGTAGTGTCAACCAGTGTGGTCTTCTGCAGCTGTAGCCCATCTGCTCCAAGGTTCAGTGTGTTGTGCATTCAGACATGCTCTTCTGCATGTGTTGGTTTGGTCAGTCTGATCATTCTCCTCTGACCTCTGGCATCAACAAGGTATTTTAGTTGAGGGAACTGTTGCTCTGAATATTTTCTCTTTTGCAGAGCATTCTCTGTAAACCCTAGAGATGGTTGTGTGAGAAAATCCCAGTAAATCAGCAGATTTTGAAATACTCAGAGCATTCTGTCTGGCACAAACAACCATGCCACGCTCAAAGTCAATTAAATCACTGTTCGTGCCCATTCTGATGTTCAGTTTGAACATCAGCAGGCCATCTTGACCATGTCTACATGCTTAAATGCGCTGAGCTGCTGCCATGTGATTGGCTGATTAGATATTTGCATTAATGACCAGCTGAACATCCAACAAAGTGGCCGACAAGTATTAAGTGTCAGTATCCCACCATAGTCCTGTTCTTCCCGCTGACTGAGCCTCACAGCGTTTTGCTCTGTTTTTCACTTTGGTAACTTATTTTAAAAATAAAATAAAATTCTTAACCCTCTTGGTAGTACATCCCACCACCGAGAAGCTTTTAGAACCAGCAGATTTGATAAAGAAACCTTTTCATGTGATACAAAATCAATGAATTCTTTTCTCCGTTCATGTTCTGTCTGTTCTGTGGGATTTTTGGCTGAGATCACAAAGAGTTGCTGAAGTTACCAAGCTATCGGAGCTGGAGCCAATAAATACTGCATAGCCATTTGACCCGGGGATCACTGCAGATTGTTCTCTTTCATGAAGATTACAAAAGCTCGATGTTAAAGGGTGTTTGAAGGCTTTTCTGTCCAGTGTGAAACGGGCTGTAGAGTCTCTTAAGAATCCGTTTGTGATATCTTTATCTGACAGTCAGCTGGATCGGCCCTACAGGGCAAAATTGCTCCCTTCACAGGAAAATCCTCATGTGTGGCTCATATGGTGTTGTATAATTTAATTTATAAACAATAAAACATTCCAGTCAATGACAGAAAGCAGATCATCAGATCTTTAACTGTGACGTTAACTGAAGGAAATTATTAGTTGAAGACAGTGCTGCCTTTATGTGTTCATTGTAGCTTTAGGAGACAATTGTTCATACTTATAAACCTGCCTCTTTTTTTTTGCTTTCCTGAAATCAGCGTCAAGGAAGGACTGTGGTCTTTGAATCATAAAACACATTTAAAGTAAAGCACCAGTCTTATTGCCCCATGTCACCATCTCAGAAATTCTTTGTTTGTGCGATCTGAACATCGTGTGTCTTTGGTCAGGAGTTCGGCGTACTTTCTCAAATTGCCTGACAAATAAATGTTTATCCCATGTTTTTCTTATTGATGCAGTTAACCCGCTGATCCATGTTTGTTTGCATTTCAAGTGCATTGCAATGAAGTGAAAAAAATAATTTAGTCAGTGGACGTGACAACAAAACAGCTTTAAAAGGGGACTGAGTGCCGATTTGTTTAAAATGGTGACCCCAAGTTTCAAAAGATTGTTTAAAACAGATTGTAATCAAAGTGCTTGGGAGTATTAAAGTTGTCACTGATGGTTTGCATTCACTGAGAATTATCTGTTCAGCAGCTTGGTCACAGCCGTAGTTTATCTGTAAGTTAGCTTATCGCAAGAGTTCCTTTTATCTGTAACAGCTTTAATGTTCTTGTAATTAAAGTTAAATGCCAGGGTCATTGCAGAGCTAGTTTGAAGACCATAATGAGTTCAAAGCCACCAGCTCAACCGCAATGAAACAATTAGAATCACAGAGTCAAACTGCTGGTCCGCAATGGCTTTCTCCTCCTAGGCATGAGCAATCAAGACTTATTCAAGGCATGACCAACGAAGCTGGAGGGGACTAGCGTCAGCTCATGTGGGCTGGAGTGTGCAAAGCCGCACACATGAGCTGTTCTAAAATCCGCACAACTCTTTGGGAATAAATAAGATCACAGCCATTAGCTTTGCATGCTGATCCCAGATCAGCACTTCTGCTCTGCGGGACTTTGAAGTTTGGTCTCAGACTGGAGCGCGAATTTAAGCCAAAACCACGAGACAACGAGACTGACTCATTCCTTTCCTGCAAGAAAAGAAAAAGATTTTGAGAAATGTGGCCACATCTAAAAAAAAAAATTGATCATTAGCGCAGCACAATTTTTACAACATGAGTAAACTAAAGAAGACTTATTACAACGGTGGTGATGACAGGAAGTGACTTTTTCAGCAGCATCATACTATGTATTGTTCAGTATTTGGAGATATATATACATTTTTCTCTTGCTATAAAATAAATTGGACTAAATGAGTCACATTCATTCTTTGAATCACATGTTGCTTAAAGTAGAGTAAACAACATTTGAATGGCAGTCCAGAGAGGGAAGCCCCTACAGCTTTCCTAAATAGTTTAGAAAAAAAATTCAATATGTGGTGCTTCACTCAATCCAGCAAATTGTTTTCTGGTGTGATGAAACATTTTTTTTTCCCCTTACAGACAACTGACTTCCAACATCTGTGTCTTGTTAGGGCCATTACACAAAACAACGAGACTGCAGGGCAAGGCCCTCAATAGATCAGTTGGAAATTAATTGGTATTAGTTCAATAGTGATTTGTGCTTACCATTAAAACATCGGTGCAATGAAAGAAGGATCAGTGACATACTGTACTGTGTGTGTGTGTATGTGTGTGTACGTGCATGTAAGGGGGATGTGTGTGTTGTGTATTGTCAATCTACACCCCGACATCAAGCTACTGACTGGATGTTTTCTGTCCTTTTTGTCCTCTTTCGCTCTGTCTTTTGGCATTTTTCTCTCCTTTCCTTCGTTTTTTTTTTCTCCTTTCAGATTTTCTCCACATTTGCTACACAAGGCCAAATATATTCATTTTTGCAGTAGTTTTGGTCTCAGGGAGCATCCTCAATGTACAGCATGCTCCTCTGTGATCACAGCTGTTCCTAAAGCCAACTAGAAGTGCACAGTGCCTTTGCGAAATGTGTCCAAAATGATCATTAGTGATATAAAACACTTTAGAGGTACAATTGCTAAGCCTAGATGAAATTATTGTTGTATTATTGATTTAACAGAATTCAGTTCAATTCAACTAAAGTCATGTTGCTGGGGTTCCTCTGCTTTCTAGTGTCTCAACACTTTGCGAATTTCTTCCTCAGAATGAAGTCTTTGTACTCTATCTTCCTCAGAGATTCTCCTCATTCTATCTTCAGCAGAAAAACAAAGTTAATCCGTAGCAAGAACTGTAGGATTTCAAAGATCAAAGTGTTCAGTTACAGCATTGGCATATTCAAGTAGCGCAGTATCAAGTGCTGTCCGCGGTGCTGAACGTTGCCAACAGCGGACAGCGCAAAAAGTTTTGTTTTTGTTTTTTGGTTTTTCTTGATCAGAAAAGCTAGAGTCATGGCGTGCTAGTCAACACAGTGCTGAACTGAACTTTTCCTAACATCACCTGATGGAGGTGCACGTGAGGGCACAAATATCTGACTTTAAACAGAAATGACCCTGCCAGCTCCAACTTAGGCCTCATTCATACAGGCCAAGAGACCAGTTGGTAACCACCTGGCAGCAACTTGTTGCAAGGGAATAATATGTATGCTGGGGCTGCAATTACAGGGCTATCAATTATTTTAGTAATTGAGTAGTCTATCAGTTATTCCATTGAATAATTGAATAATTGGATAAGGAATATTTTTTGCCTTATTGATGAGGAATAGTAAATATTCAAAAGAGGGGGAAAAGCTGCTCTTTTAAAGTAAACTTTACATCTTAAAAACTGGCATATTTTAATAGTTTGCAACGTTTGTCAA
The DNA here is from genome assembly GCA_024447675.2 of Pterophyllum scalare. Classification (NCBI taxonomy): domain Eukaryota; kingdom Metazoa; phylum Chordata; class Actinopteri; order Cichliformes; family Cichlidae; genus Pterophyllum; species Pterophyllum scalare. Next base: position 54,404 of record JAMQGT020011583.1, on the reverse strand, counting down.
AAGTACTAGACATTTTTAGTGGATTATTTAAGAAAAAACAAAATATAAATTTAATTATATTTAATTAATGTAATTGTATTGTAATTTTATTATAAGCAAAATCTGCAAAATAATGCTACTTTGCTTTGAAATCAAAAGTATGGTCTTATACAACCCATGCCCCCCTTTGGAGTCACCCCTGCTTGCTGCACATAACACTGTAACAGGACGTAGGATGACTGCCATCAGCCTTCAGCAGCTGCCTGATTTAAACATCATGTCAAAATAAGGTAACAGTTTATCTGCATACATACTCATTTTTTTGTAACTTCTATAGCTCTGCTGTAGATTTGTTGCCATGTAAAACAAACGGTGGTGGATGGGAGCAGCTAAAATGTTCACTTTTCTTCCTGTTTGTGCTTGTTGATCAGTGATTTGATGAAGAAATCCCACCAACTATTTCCCAGTAAAGGTTTTAATGTTGATTACAGTTACAAGGGTTGCTGTTTTGGATGCTAGAAACAGGCTTTCTTTCACTCCACCTGAGCTCACCATCTTGGTAACAGCTCCGCCTCTTTGCACTTCGCTGTTTGTGTGTAGACAGACTCCATATTAAATTGTGACAGCATCATCTTCACTACTACTGTTCTCATTCTTTTCATGGAGAAAACTGGGGGCTGCTTGGGTCTAATGTTGTAAACACTTTTTATTTACATGTATGCTCTTAAACATGTTTTTATTGCAGGTCTTTTTTTTAGTCACAAATGTAGGTTAAACATGCTTATATGGATTAAATGAAGCACCAAAGCAACAACAGTCATCAACATCCAGCAACCACTTGCCTGCTGTTGGGAATACAGATTCCCTAACAAACAGTGGTTGCCAGGGGGTCACCAACTGGTCTCTAGGCCATACCTGTCAAGTTTTGTATTTAAAAATAAGGGAAATTTTCAGCCGCCCGCTTTGAGCCATCCCACCAGCCCAACCGGGGTCCAGTTGTTCCGGGTTTGTTCCTGCTGTTGGCACTAACCTCACGAGAACTGCCATCCAGGCTACTGCAGGTGACAGTTCTCACGAGGCTAGTGACAGAATACAGTTTGAACAGGCACAGGAATGCTTTTTTAAATTATTATATTATAATATGGGAAATTTATGGAAAAATACTAATACGGGAGGACTGCAAGACAGAGGGGCAAAATACGATAGTTTCCAGGCCAAAACAGGATACTTGAGAGGTATGCTCTATTGCAAAGTTTTTGTGATGTCTGATTGCATCCATGTGAGAACAGTGCGAGTAACTGCCCATTAAGTTTTCAGCCATGAGTACATGTAGTGTTTTTTGCACATTGCACATGCCAGGCAGCACCTACAACAAATTATGTCCAAAAGTGAAAACAAGTCAGAAATCCAGTTGTGGACGATATCCCAACTGGATTTTTACCATCATTGCAAAGACAATTATATCGAGCTTAAAAACTATGAGTAAAATTGTTCCCACTTAATGGATGAAATGATTTCAGGCAAACATACTAATGAAAATGAATGAAAATAATTAGTGGCAATCTTCTTTTTTCAGGTCCATAAAATGAGAAGACCAGAGGAAAAAGTGAAAAAAGTGCAGTGCAGTGCAGAATAAGTACTAAATTTATGCAATGACTGATCGTCATTTCATCATGACATTCTGTACAGAGGTTGGCCTTCACCAAATCAATCTTCACCATCTGGGATGTCGGGACCTCAGCGGGAAAGACAAGGCTGTAAAGCTGACATGAACGACAGATTGTTGGCAGCACTCAACATCTGTCCGCTCTCCACTAGAGTTACCACCACAGAGGGAAATACTGGCTGACTGTAAGTTTGCAGGCTGTTCTTTCACAGTTATTTCTGTGCAACTGGTTCATCCCCACATGGAATTGTTTAAAAATCCAAGTGATGAATTTGCCTACCTTGAATCTATCTGTGGCATACCACTGACAGGCGTGAACTGTTACAGCAATAATACCAGATAAAGTAAGAAGGAGAGAAGAAGAGGAGGAGATGTGGTTGTTGTCTGACAATGTGAAAAGGAAATTAAACAATGCTGAAACCAGACAGTAGACCTAGATTCTTGAAAGGTGATGTGCAGCACACCACATGTAAGGTCCAATGGTTACCCAAACACAGAGATGTTCCGAAGATTAAGCCTTAAGTGACTTAGGTCGAGGAATTGCTACATACTAGTCAAAACAGCTGAGGGAAAGTTGAAGAACATTGACTCATCTCAAAACTATTTTTAATTTTCTTTTTCTTTTTCTTTTTTTTTTTTTGCATTTTTAAATCAGAAAGAGAAAGTCTGTGACACTCTCAGGAAATCATGTGTCATGGGTCATGGGTGGGTTGGTGGGATGGGGGTCAGTTTTTTTTCTTCTCTCTAAATGCTACAAGTGCCAGTAAAGAAGATGCAGTAAGGGAAAATTAGCTGTTTATCCCAAGTTTTTACACTGGTTTAAAACAAGACATTGATGTCATGATTTGGCCTTTATTCAGTCAGAGATTCATCAATGAGCTGACCATTTACAGCAGATTGTTAAACAGATTTGATGGCTCAATTTAGGCAATATTGGAGCATTGGAGTTTGGCCAGCATTTAGTATTTCAGACGGTTTGTTACATTTTAAAAAAAATAGTGCCATAATCAAGAGGAAATTAAGATCAGAAAGATGGATGACACTCAAAAAACAGTGAAATGAAGAGGGAGAGATGAAGGGCTTGCTTTCCTTTTTTCTAACCTGCTCTGCTCAACTAGTGGTCTGGGAAGGGGAGGAGAAAGAGAAATGGGGGAGAGGGAGGGAAGGCGAAAACAGGGTGGGACAGAACACCCCACCCCCCACTCCCCGCTTCCCTCTCCCGCACAAACATATGTAGACACACACACACACACACACACGTTCACATAAATGCACACAGCCCTTCAAAGCCAAGTGGTTTTAATAGGCGTCCAATTACACTAAGAGATGACATCTGGGGAACTGCAGCAGATAAATAAGGTGAAAGGAAAGACAAGATTCAGTCACCTCAGAGAAACTCCAGATAAGCAGGGAGAACACCGCTGATAGATAGATAGGAGAGAGAGAGAGGGAGAGGCAAAGGAAAGAGGGAGGGGGCCAAAGGAGAGGGAGCCACACACGGGAGGAAAGAAGAGAGGCAAAGCACCGCTCCAGCATTCAGACTCTGAGAGGCAAGGACAGAGGAGAGACAGGGAGCTCAGCTCACTGACAGACGCACTGCAAGAGAAGGGAGAAAGACGAGAGCTCGCGGGGTCAGTTACACACTGGTTTGAAGTAACTTCAAACCAGCTCGGACAAAACAAGAGAAACAAAGAAAAAAGAAGAAAAGAAAGTCTGGATTCTGTGACGTCTTCTTTTTTGTGTGTGTGGCCTGGACATTTCATGAGAAGCAGCATTTTTATTTTTTCTTGCTTGTTTTATTTATTTCATTTTTTACTAAGCACTTTGACATCTTTTACTAAACCTGCTTTTCTCCTGTCAGTACTGAAGGAGATAAATCGTCTGGGACACGTGTGTGTGTGGAGTAGATTTTTAGCAGCATATGAATGAACTGATGATGTGTGTTTTTGTCTTTGGACGTGAAAGTGCCCGTTAAAACTTTGAAAAGGGATTTTGAGTGTTTATGTGAGGAACCAGGAGCAAAGAGTGGCAGTCTCAGGAAGAGAGGAAGGAGGTGGAGGCAAGAGGTCCTTGAAGAGCGCGCCTAGTAGTTCTCGTTGTGAGGTGATCTGAGTTATGGTTGTTGACGCATTCCTGTGGCGCTTGTGAGGAATAAACAGCACCGAGGACTACAGCAGAGTCAGCCACAGCGCTGCGGGCTTCACCATTACCACCCTCTACATCACCATTGATATTCCTGATAAACCTACATCTGCCACAGCAGTCACACTGTCTTCACCCCAGCTGTTCTACAGGTTTTAACACCTACAGTCCCAGTGAGGTTGGGGTTTCCCAAACAGAGGAGGTTTAGTCTGGGGGAGTTTCTCCCACTCTCATTCCCTCTCCCTGCACCCAGCTCAGCATGCCCCAGCCCCTGAGCACCTCCACAGCTCTCCCAGCTCCACTACCATGTGTAGATGGACAGTGACACAAGGTGCACCGGCCGCCTGGTTCTCCTCCTGCCCCTGCTGCAGACCTTCTTCACTCCTCTCCCTCACCTTGCTACTCCTGTTTCTCCTGCTCGGACCATCCTCCTCCTCTCCGCTGTCCTTTTCATCTGAAAACAGCCACAATGCACCAGGAGGGACTTCTCCTCACTTCTTCGTCTCCTATCCGCCACCGTCCTCGTCACCCACACCGCTTCATGCATCCTCTGCAAGGTTGCCACGGGCAACCAATGTGTCATCATCGTCCGCGACGGTCGTCGGCCGGCACGTGCGAAGCAGCTACAAGCATCTACAAGGAGACGTGCGCAGGCGGAAACTGTTCTCCTACCAGAAATTCTTCCTTCGTATTGGCAAGGAGGGAAAGGTTAACGGCACCAAAAGTGAGGACGATCCATACAGTAAGTCATTTCCTTTAGGTCCTGAAATGTGTCCGTTGATCCTTTCTGTTACAAACAACTTTTAACCACAGAGATAGCAACTTGTGAAAATCAATTTGATATTCAAGACAAGTCTTTCTTTTTAGAGTTTACGAAGGCAATCAAAGGTAATACAAGAGCAGCCAAACACATCCTCAGTATCTGTCAGTAAGACCTCTGTGTTAAAAGCCACACTGGTTGTCTTCCACTTCATCTCGTGTGTTTATCAGTGGCAACTGATGTTTCCTTGTTTCTCCTCTCTGGGCAACCATGCACTTTCAGACAGGTAACTGGGCAATAGAACAAATAACAGAGTTGCATGCCTGCAGCCTTTTCCCCATGTGTAGAGGCAGACATATTGCCTGACTACAAAGAGTTTGGGAAAGAAGAGCATGCATGACAGTAGAAGAGTAGAAGAGGAAAAAAAACAAGTAAGCCCGGCAGATAAAAAAAAGAGATGATCCACTGGAACCAATTAGAAATTGCCCAGAGAAAGTTCTTCCTCTTTGAGGAAATATCTAAAACACAGCTATTACTAAACTCCTGCGGAGAATGACAAGTACACTCATTCCTTGCTGCTATTGTGCTATAATAGTGTTGGACATATGCTAACTATGAGGTTGTACTGACTCAGATATAAAGTAATAACCAAGCAGGTCCTGCTCCCCTTTTTTGCGGGCAGGGAAATATGATTTTAACCTTTATTTATCCTGAGAAGGGTCACTGAGCACACATGCTTATTTGTCAGCACCACTCAGCCTCACATTCACACAGTTACTCTTTCACACTCCCAGTTCTTCTGCTGCTGGGAACTCAGTAACTCTAGTATTTTAAAAGCACCTTGAAGTACCTCAATTGTACTTTCTAAGGGAGAAAAGTACGAATACACGCATCACTGCAAAAATACACAAGTGGGAAAATGAATCTATGGCAATGGCTCTTTTTTTTGGTTTCTTTAAAAAATATATTAAAAATAATGCAAAATAGCCAGATGGTATCATGCAATTTTCAACAAAGCATCCGATCTGTACTCTAGCTAATCTAAATACTTTTAACGACTTGCAAGGCTCATCATAATCAGTTATGACTGATCCAGAACAGAAAATCAGCTGTTATCATTTTGTAGTGCACAGTTTTATCTTCTCGTTAAGCACATCTGGAAGTTCTCCAAGTCTGCCAGAGTCTTTTGGCCTGTGAGCAGTACAGAATAACTGCATGGCCTACGGACATATTGACAGTAGTTGTTGAGTGAGAACAGAACATTGCTCCCACCATTTACCTGCCCACAGTCTGCCTGCCAGTTCACTGAATTAGATGGGTGATGTCCAAAACACGAGCTAATGTCTTTGTTATTACAGAACAGGCACTAGCTGCATTACTGCATAGTTCTTTTTTTTTTTTTTTTTTTTTAATGCATGATGTCAAGTGTCTGTGTACTTGTTCTAAACTGGTCTTTATCACTCACACACCTTCATACACATGTCACAGCGGTGCATGCATCTGTACGCGAGGTTCTGGTGCTGCCCAAGCCTCGCCCGCTGTGCACACACACACACACACACACACACACACACACACACACACACACACACACACACACACACACACACGCTTGAGCACAGAGAGGCCAGTCTTGCACATGGCCTCCATATGGCAAAGCCCACTTTTATTAGGGCCAGGGCCAGTGTGAATATGTGTGCGTGTGTGTGCCACTCAGACACCAAGGCTCTGCCAGACATGGCTGAAGGAATTTCAATTAGCGTCTCTTCCTCCCTCCCCTCGCCTGCAGTCCTCTCTGACACACACACACACACACACACATACACACACACTTTTTGCACACATGCACAGAAAGAGCTCAGCCATTAGGCTGCAACGTGTCACTGACTATAATGGCATCAGGTCATGGCATTAGAGGCACAATCCATCAATTTCAGCAGCTCTTGCCACTTGATTATTTTAGGAAATAGGTAAGAACCTTCCAGGGAGAAAAGGAAATTTTAATATGAGAATGTGGTCATGCAGGTTAAACCTTTCAGGCCATATTTTGTCTTGGCAGCATATTTAGAAAGCATTTCATCAAGCTGTATAAACCTGATAGTAAGTGCAGATGGTCAACATGTTTCAGACTGAGAGATGGTTGCGAATTTGGTAAATTAAATAATGTGTGTGTCTGTCCAATATCAAACTATACTGTATGTTCAGGTGCTAGTTCTTATATAGTATGACCACGCACAAGCTTGCAAGTAGAGCACTGTGCATGCTTACAGTAATACTCCCACTGACATTTTTTATATACTAATTTTTTCTGTGCTCTGAAATAAGCAAGGAACAAATTGTACCCTTCAAACTAAACCAAATAGATATAGATATAGATATAATTCAGTTCTATTCCCCTAATGGTGATCATGGATGTGTTTTCACATACTAGACAGTGTATGACTGCTCCTGCCCAGAAGTGTTCTGGTGTGTTTGTGCACATGCAAGTTAAAACATACTTTTTGTTTATTTTTATACTTCAAATTATAACAATGCTCATTTATATTGTGATGCTTTTTGAGCTACATGCAGATTTTTGGACAGATTGGTTGCTCTGATGCTGGTTTCTGGCTTGCACCTATATGACATAATGTAAAGCAAACTTTCTCTACATGCAACATCCTATATAACATCCTATACACAAAAGAGTGCACTCAAGAGTGTAAACTCAGGTGTGTAAGTCAACCCGAAACCTTCCTGTGCTAAAATGTGGCACTTCAGGAAAGCATTAGGTATACTGAAAAAGTACAGAGGGGGTTAATTGCCGTGGTTATCGTAGTCTAATAGTCTGGTAATGTTCAGGAAGTCAGATCGCAAATGAGTGTCATTAGATGGTGTCAGAGGTGATGAAGAAGTTTTAGTTGCAGCTCTGGGGTCGAGGCTCTCCTCCACAGCGGAGCCTTGCTAATGATCTTGTCAGAGTTGAGGCCAGCACATCACTCAGGCTTTAGAGAATCGTGCATTCTGATATGTTATGAGCTAAATGCCCATCTATCCATCTCACCTCATAAGGCCTTTTCAAATGAGGCGTTCTGGTCTCAGTTTGGAAATCTTTTGTGATTAGCATCCATCCTCCTGCTGACCGTAAGAAACAAGACTGTCCTTGTTTCCTTCCCTCCATATTGTCCACAGACTGTCACATCTTGTTTACAAACAAACGACTAACACAGTGTAATAGATGGATGTGCGCTTGCAGTTGGACTGCAGACTTGCGCTTGTGAGTAGCCCAGATACTGTTGAACGGTGCCAACGTAACAGCAGCTGGAGCTTTGATTCTCATTGTAAAAGCTGCCACACACACTGATGGTTATCTATCACGCATTAATCGCTGAGCTTTCATGGAAGAATCAATCCACAATTTTAGACTCTTTATACTCTGGCTATCGTTCTGATTTAGAGCAGGGTTTCTCTGTCCGGGATAATTGCACGGGTCTGCCCCCTCTCGTTTGACCTCTACCTATTGACCTGAGTCAGGAAGCACTGCTAATGGAAAGGTCAGCACTACAAGTAGTGTATCACTTTTGGTTGCACTCTGCCAGTGTCAGTTTTTTTTTGTTGCTAAGAGAGAAAAATTTCATGCTCACAAATCTCCAAGAGACCGAAACGAAGGAAGTCTACAATACATTTGTATCTGTATTGATGCATTCATTCTTTTTGTGTCCGTTTGGAAGTCAGTGCCAAAGGTAAAATGTTCCTTCACCCAAATTAACTTGTTTTAGGTACTGGTATCCTGAAACCAGACAAATAAAAGGAGTTCTTATAACAATAAAGAAATGTTTAAGGGCAATTCCAGATAATACAGGAAAAAGTTCTACACTTTCACAACATTAGGAAAACTGGACAGTTACAAAAACACTGGGGGTTGCACTCTGTGTTGTAAAAAAGCAAAAATGCTTTAGAAATGCAATATCAGACTGTTGCTGTGGAATAAATTTGGGCTTTGAACTGTGTACATATTTAAAACCACATGCATTTATTCATCTCCGTACTTTGCACCTATAAACCTTCAATGACTCAGCAAGGTGAGAGCTAAATAAAAATGAAACAAGTGCTGGCACTTCCTGGATCTTGGATTCAGGAAGTCAGAGTCTTTTGCTTTTCCGTTTTTGGATTTCTCTGTTTTGCTGCCTTTGTCTCTCCCTCGATGGGATGCTTGATGAGCGTGTTTAGGGTTCTCGTGGGAAAAGGTAACAGTGGGGGCCATAAAAAGAGAGTTATGAGGAGGTACTGGAAGTACCAGAGGTTAATGTCAGCATTGGTTTTCATTTAAAGTTACTCTGACATCTTCATGGACTCTTCTCTCCAGCAGCTGTAAATAAAACGGGCCCGCAAACATCGCTGAAGAAGCTAGTTCAGGAAAAACTGAAACGGGTGCTCTTAAGAGCCAACATCAACAGTTACATTTAGCTGTACTCTGAAAACATACAATAAACATATACTACCTACATTTCTTCCTTCTGACCTTTAAGTCAGTTACAACTTTAATCTTGTTTACACACAGGATCCACTGAGGATGCTCTTTGTTAGTCATACACAAAAATAATGGAAAATAACATTCACAGTAAATGAGTGAAATTAGAGTCTTCCTGTGGATGTGTGACTGTGATCAGCTGTTTTGGTTTCATACTGCACAACTTCCCTGTGATGTTTTTTTTTTTTTAACATCTCCAATGCAGCGAGAGTATGGATCAAATCATGCCACTTTTGAATTATGACTCATTTTGCTGTAATCTGTGGTGCAAACGTTTTAGGATCCCTTACAAGGGAGAAACATTTCCAAGGCTCCCCTTGGAATATTCATTAAGCATATCCCTACCACCATTCATACACTTAGATGCAATTAGAGCTGTTTGTATTCTAAAACCTTTCACCTTAAAGGCTTCAGACCTGTTCCACGGTAACTGAGCGAAGCATTTCAGTTCGAGTGCTCGGCGCTTGCTTCATGTGTGCCAGCACCTGATGACACATGACGCATTCTGGCTTTGTGCTGTTGTTGTCAAGAAAACCAAACTGAATGTAACTGTCTGCATATTTTATCAATTTAGATCATTTAGGCTTTTAGCGTCACTTGATGATGTGGACTCGCTCTAATATTTCTCGATGTTTGCCAGCCAGCTGGCTAATAAGCAAAGCCAGCAGTTTTGTGTGTCACAGTCATATCGGAGTTTGCATTTGCTCAGAGATAATGTGGGTGTGAGTAATGGCCACAATATGTGTCTTATTGGGATAAATGTCCCACATCAGCACATTTAATATTTTGCAGACTTTGGTGCAGCGCCCCCACCCCCACCCCCCAGGGAGCTCCAGGTTCCACTTTCAGACCCACTGATTTAGAGAATCTAAATTTTGTTGTAATTTAGAGGGGAAAAAGGTAAGAGTTGCTATATTAAATCCCTTCACTATTTATGTTCCATTTGTTCCATGGTCTCACACATACAGGGATAAGACTGAGTGTCCTTTAACCCTTTACTATTCAAACGGTGTCATTCCTGGAGCACTCACTGTTGTTTGGCTGACTCAGGAATAGTAACACATGCATGCTGACAATAACACCTCCAGAGTTAATAAAAGTTTCTTGTTAAGATATTTCTTTGTTTCAGTGCTGTTTTTGTTTAACATTTTGGGTTTTGTTCTTTTGCAAAGAGTCACTGAGGACAATGACAGGATCTGTCTTCCTTTACTATTTACACACTTCCTGTCATCACCACTTGATATCTTCCCATAAATTTACTCCCTTGTCGATTAATGCGTCAGCTACAACAAGATGGAAGAGCCAGATTTCCGTAGGCAGACCAAGGCAGTCCCGCCACAAACCCAATTGGGCACCACCTTAAACAAAAGTCTTTCAGCAACAAATTATGTTTTTGTAAGATCTTCCGCTGCTTTGGAGCACTTCAGCTCAGCGAAGAGAGGGCCAAACATCAAGAGTCGATTACTATCCGCAAAACCTTTTTCATTGTGTATATTTTGTAGATGATTCCTGAAGAACACAATCTTACATAGTCTGGAGAGTGGGTGAGACAGAATAAAAAGCAGGAGGAGATACTCTGATACACAACAAGGTTTCAGCAACTTCTCAGATTCCTACTCAACTATAAAACGTTTGGGATGAATTTTTTATTTTCATGCAGCGGCAAAGGGGTTACAAATATGTTGATTGAAAGATAGTCTGCAATGTGGACCGGCTTATTTAAAACTTTTGGATATATCACGAGTCATTATGTTTTACCTGCCCACAGAGGTTCATATTATTCATATGGAATAACTGACAGCATCAATGCAAACACGTTGCCCATTCAGAAAGTACTTGAGTCATAAAATAGCACAATCTGAAGAAAAATATTATTTTAACCATTGTTTCTTTTACTGAAGCATAAAGAACAATTTTATTTATCAAATGGACAGAATGCAGTAAAATACATTTCTATTAAATAAGGTAACCATACATTTACTGTACACAGCAATTCAGTCGCAGTGTTTGGAGACCATAGCATGAACAAAATTATTGCAACTGTGGGTAATGAACTTTGGGTATTGTCGCCTTTAAAATGGTTGCTTCAAGGACAGGGACTAGATCTGCAACCACTCGCAGTCAAGACAGCAATAAGATATCAGTTAGTCTGAATTGGTCTGTTATCAGTAAGCAGTTGGGTCAATTTGGCAATTACATGCAATGTTTTTGTGAATCAACAATTAACTGTGATAAATCAATGCTGTTGCCAACTCGGATGCGGAACTGACCAGATCAGTGGCAGTGTGTTGGCAATCTATCTGCGTTTGTAAGTTAGATGGCAATTATTTGCAATCCTTCACCCATCTGTCTGTCAGCTTGACCACAATTGCACAGGTTACCTAGTGGGAGGCAACCTGTGCAGTTGCCCTGCAAATGAAAGTGGTTGCATCGTCTAATTGCAATTGGTCACCGAATGCGAAAAAATTCAGTGCAGTCACGATACAAAAAAATGATGTTTCCTGCTTTTACTCTAGCATGACTGAGCCATTAACTGTGCTTAACAGTGAGCTCTTTTTCAGACACGTCAACTTTGTATTCAGCTCTTTGGATGTAAAAGCATTAGACATTTGAATGGTTGTTTGACAGAAAATAGCAAATGACTGGAAATATGAAACTTTTCTTTGTCATGCAGAATCACACTGAATATCTATGGCTTTTCAACTTAAGACATCTGAAGATATAAAACACATTTTTTGTTTCCTTTTTGGAAATCCTTTGTGGATTTAACACACCAATAGTTTTCTTTCAGAAACTATATTATAGTATATTTTTACAAGATTTTTTTTCTACCTGTAGAGATGCTGTAAAATGTTCAGATGAAGCCCAATGCAGAGTGTGTCATGTTTGTGTGAGCCTGGTGCCTCTGAACGGGCTGAATTCATGGCCAGTAAAGCAGTGGGAGGTGGAGAATAGCATCTGTGACAGATAACATCCAGGGCTGCTGCCATGTAGACACCACGTGTTTTAGGATAAGCCCCCACCAAACACACACACCTCACCCCTAACCCTGCTACACACACACTCACACACACACACACTGCATAAAATTGAGCCCCCTTAATGGAGTCATCAAAGGTAGTGCTCTGAGTTGAGACCGGAGAAGCATCTGGACAGTCTGGATGTTTGAACAGAGCTGTCAGGAATGCCGGCTCATTACTCTGTGTGTGTTTGTGTGCGTTAAGTGTGTGTGTGTTCTGAATGTGTACAAACATTAATACACGTGCAAGTGGAGACAAAGAATAAAAGAGCAGAGCAGAGAGCCGATGTGTCGAGCTGAATAATTTTTGTGCATGTCAGCGGGTATTATTACTGGTGAAATATAAGAAAGATCTCTAAACGCTGAGAGTCCATCGGCAACAACTCCAACCACAACAGTTGGGCAACACCGCACTGACAGCTGAACTGTAAATGAAAAATGTGTGAAATGCAGACGACCGTCACAGCACTCTGCCTGAAAACATGACTCCTGCTGTGTCAGGCCTGTGAATGGTTTTGACAGAAACTGGCAGCTCAGGCACTTTATCATGTTACAAAGTCAACTGCGTTTAAGGAATCACAGTTTCTCAGGTGGTTTTCCTCTCAATCAAATCATGGTTAACATCACGGTGAATTTCTCCTGGCTGCTCTTAAGCGGGCATGACTTGCTGTTGGTCTCACTGATTACAAACTTTATGTTATCTCTTGGCTAGACCTCTGGCATTTAAATATTTTCACTCAGGCGATCACAGCAAGGCCAGTCGTGAAATCAGATGTAGTTTTTAAAAGTGTGCGGTTTTCCCTCTTTCTCTACATGTTGATGTGAGCGCTTCAGTCAGGAAAGGAAATTAAACCACTTCCCAGGCGAGAGTAATGTAATACAGCGAGTGCAGGTCAAACAGAAAGGGCCAAACATCATTCATTTAATCTAATGTTTACACCGTAAATCAAATGTGTGCAAAATGAAATCTGAAAGGAAATCAATTTACCAAAACTTCCATTTGTAGAAAAATTCTCATCATATTGGAAATCAGAAACAGCCCTCTGTTCTCTCAGCGTTCATGTAATCTGTCAGCTCGGCACGCTTAGATGTGGCCACTTAACACAAGAAGATACTGCTGTCAACCACATCAGTCTAAACAAATACCTCAGTGCTCCCCAAAATACACAACATACTGCAGTTTCTGCAATATCTTTACAAGCAATCTGCACAACAGAGGTTGTTGTTTGTTCTCTCTCAGACTTCATAAAAAGAGAGAAATAGATAATGCAAACAAAATAGTCTAATCCTGATAAAACTGTGGCCTCCAAGGCCGCACCAAATTAAAAGGACATTTTTTTGACCCAAAAAATATCTGATTTGGTGGTCTATTCCCCCTTTTCGAATTCTTTTATTCTTTTGTATCTTTTCCCACTGGATTTTCTTTTCTTTGGAGTCTTTGGTGGTTGCCTGTATGTAAACTCTCGTGTCACTGTGAATACGAAATGTCGTCAGTCACTCTGCTGCTTGTTTCAAAGAGAAAAATGATCTTAGTGTTTAGACCTCAGTGCATGAAAGGTTCCTATTAAATCTTTTTTAAAAGAAATACATAATAGGGTCCTTTTTTCTTCATGAGAATTTTGTTTCCTGGATGCTGCATTTATCTAAGAAGAGTGAGAGAAATCAGTCACTGCTGAAGTAAAAATAGCAAAGTCAGAGGTTCATCCAAATATCAGAGCATTGGAGGCAGCATAAAAGAACAAAAGCTATTTCCACTCCTGCTCGCAAAGAGGAGTTCATGACACAAACTACTCCACAAGTGACAATATTTCACAATGCAGAGCAAGACCTCGCCAAGCTGTGGACACGCAGTAGACCCACTCACAGCTGGTCACCGTGTCGAGGTCACAAAGTGAACAACCACAGTATAATCTTCAAAAAGCCCCTGGATAAACAGTGGAAACATTTTCACAACCTCCTGTAACCTCTAGGTTCAGCTGGAGTCTAACTGACCATGTTTCCAGAAGTGGCTGACCAGGGGTCGGTGGGAGGTCTGCCATTGTGTGTGTTCCTGTGTGTGAGTGTGTCTTTTTAATATTTGTGTGACCATGCTGATCTGCATCAGCTAGAAGTCCTAATGATCAGGACAGAATGTACTTCTCCATCTGGCGCTTCATCTTCAGATTATTGCACAGAGTATAACATTTGTATCAATGCTAGAGGTGCCTGCACATATAATATGCAGAAGTACAATATAATATAATACAATATAATACAGTAGAGCAGCGGAGTTATATTGCATAGTGGAATATGTACTTTGTAATGCAAGAGTGAAACTGATCTTGAATCTGCTTATTTCAAAAGTATTTTACATTGTAAACACTGACATATTAACATATTAACCCTGTGGCTGCCTGTTCAGTGACTTCATTCTATAAGGTCAATACAGTAATAACAGTTTTTGCTTAACTGGGGAACAAACACAGCTTTAAAGCCCAGTCTGAGTGCCAACCTGTATGGGAAATAATACCAGATTCAAAGATCTAAATGAGGACGAGGAAGAACCAAGAGGTTCTAGTGAAAAGAAAAAATGATAACAGATGATAACAGAAGGAGCACTGTTGTAAAGGAGATGGGAAGAAATGAAAACAGAAAGTAAAGCAAGGAAGGTGAGCATTTTCATCCATCTGTTTTCAGATGTGGAAATGTGGAAAAATTACAAATAGGAAATGGGATGGGTGAGAAAGATTTGGCAAGTTAAACATGACATCGGTAAAGCATGTGGCTTATATGTCTTTTAAAGCTTCGCCTCCACTGGAGGCAACAGACATGCCCGACCTTATCCCAGTGCTGTGTTACAAAACAGAGTTTAAACTTAGCATTAAATAATCTCATCAGGAAAGTGCTCAGTGAGATGGTGCATCGAGTGAGCAACAGGATTTTTCCCACTGACGTCTGTAAAGTCAGACCTTGTTTCGCAAATGGTAGAGTCGCCCACTACTGACCATTATAAAAATGCATCGTTAAGACACTTAGTGCTGGCTTCACTTTTCTGAACTGGAAGCTACGTCTGTCCTTTATATACTTTACTGCTTCATTGCACCTTCTTCTTCTGCTGTGGTTTTATATCAGTCGACTGGTGGCTGATTGATAGTCGGTCGACTAGGGTGAACAAACGGCAGCAGATGGAAAAACTTAACACTTATTCCTTTTGTTGTGTAAATCTGGTTGAAGTTTTTTGTCAAATTTAGATGAAAATCTGGTTGAGAAATTCTCTTGGCTTCTAAGTGGAAATTGGAGAGGCTGAATGACCTATTGTAACAACAATAGAAACCCATAAAATGTGGAAAATTAAAACATCACCAACAATCACGATCAGTCAAAATTCTAACAATTACCATGGAAAATCAGTCATTATGGCTTAAATTCATGAAACCTGTTCTTGTGAGCTCAGATTTGGCAATTAAATACTGTTAAGGTCATTATGAAGCGGTTAATGAACGGTTTCTTCCTTGTTAGAAGGCCTGGGCTGTGTTTATTCAAGCTCGTAGCTCTGTCAGTTACAGTCTGATGAGCAGAAACCATTTTGGCGTGTTGTTATGAAAGTTGAACTATTGCCCAGTTACACACAAGTGTTTGCCTTTGGTAGTTCTTTAAAAAAATGTTGAGAGCAGCAAATGACCATGCCTTTTAAATTAAATAAGTTTGTGCCTTTTTTTTTTGCTTTTAGTGCCAGATCATAAAACTCCTTTTTGCACTTAAAACACAATTTATAATAAAGATGTTGGGCTGAGATCCAAGGGGCGCAGGGAGGGAAATAACAGAGAGAAAAAAAAAAACCAGAAAAAAATGCACATTAACAAGACACCAAAAAGGCAAGGTGTTGAATGAGAGAGTAAAAAATTAAGGGCAGCTCAGGCCCAGAGGTTAAAGTTAGTCTGACACAAGCTCAGGTCCTGTTTTTCTCCTCGCATTACTGCCAACTGTTGTTGCTGCAATTTAAGCCTTTTGTTGCAGCCAGGCTTTTTCACTCACAGGCACACAGGCTGCTTCGGTAACTGGTGCAGGGCCCATAAAAGAGCCTTGTGCTTTTGGTTTTAGACAAACCACATCAAATGGGAGGAGGAGGGTTTGAACAGGTGGACCAGCCTGTAGCACAGCACAGACAGATCTTTTTTTTTTAATGGATCACAGCTCAGAAATGTCAGCTGGAACATTTTGAACCTGATAGATTAGAGTTGTGTTGTGGCACATGCCTGTGTGAGTAATGGACTTCACACAGCACGCCTGCATGATGCACCACGGAGCTACGAAATCTTAAAGTTCTTGAAATTTAACAGTCGGCCATGTGAGTGATCTGCAAAGATGAATGCATCAGACAAGCACAACATTTAAAGTGATGACCAAATGCAATTTAAAAATGAGGTGGATTTTAGGCCTTGTTCATTCTAAAAATCCTATTGCAATGACAATTAAGAGAAACTAGAAAATGATAAAGTGCAGTCACTGAAAGAGATATAACCTTTATATAGATTTTGTATAACACTGAGCTGTAGGCTCCTCTTAAATCCCCTCAGATCTGACCATCATAAAATCAGAAGGCTGCAGGAAATTCTAAATATCTGAGTATATAAGAAGAAGGTTACTGGGCAGCGAAGGGTCATCTGGTAAAAAGAAACATATGAGATAGTTGAGAGGACAAACTGAGAGACACTACATTCATGCCTTTTTTTAAACTACCTCACTACCAAATTATAGCTAACTTATGAAAACACGCATTTCATTTTTTTTATTTGAATGAGACCACTAAAGATCCGCTGAATATTCATCCTTATTTTCTATCCTAGATATTTCTGCAACCAGTCTCCCCTTCCTACTGCCCCTTCAGCTAATCACCTCGTCCCCTGATCATTTTATGGTCTGGTGTAACTCACTTTTGGATGAGAAGAAAGGGCCGGCAACCACAGCTTAAATCAGTAATTGGTTGAGGCTTGAAAACTGATATGAATGCTTTGACCTCTTGCCAGTCTGGCAGGCAGAAAGCCTCTCTCCGTCCTGTCCGTGTGCCTGCCAGCCTGCCTGCACTCCCCTGGCCAGAAAAACAAACATAGAATGCAGAAATGTTTTTTCCTGGCTAACACCTTGGTCCCAGAGCATACAGTCCACAAGCTAACCAGCAAATGAGCAGGGGGCAAGAGGCCGGGCTGAAGTCTGTCACACAGTAAAGGGGGTAGGGGGGTGTCAAGACTAGGGTTCACTTGTGAGAGAATCTGAGATTAAAAAAAATATATACTGCAAAATTAATTAATTAAAATATAAACAATTGTAGCAGCCTTCTGTAGCATGCAGACAAAAACATTTATTTATTTATTTTTTTACATTTCAAACTTAAATACTTACTTTTCTTCTGTTTGATGCAATCTCTGTTACATACTGTCATCTGTAACAACATTAAGGTGTCAAATGTGAAGAATTTTGATGCTTGAATATAAATGTAATGTAATGAAAAGTTCTTGCTTTTGGAGACAGATGGAGCAAAAATTTAAATAGAAGGAACCTGAAACCTCTCCATGGTCCTGTTCCAGACTATAAATAGAAAAACTAACTAACTATCTGAGTAAATGACTCACACAAAAATTGACCTATTTGTCTCTCTGCACCAGGTATTTTGGAGATCAAATCAGTCGATGTGGGAGTGGTGGCCATCAGGGGCCTCAGCAGCAACCACTACCTGGCAATCAGGAAGAACGGAGTTCTATATGGAGCGGTAAGTCTTAGCACTGTTTATCTGTTTGACCGTCACTTTTATTTAAAGTAGACATAATATGCTTTATTCTTGGAGTCTAATAGGGTAGCTTTAGACTCAAAGTTCACAAACATCCTTTTTCATCTCTTACTGAGCCTTGGTGCAGCCAATTCATCCACTCTCTACAACAAATCATATCACCTTCTCTTCCTTTAAGCCAACTTTCCTCTGATTGGTTATTCCTCACAAACAGAAGGTTTGAACAGCTGGTGGGTGGAGATGCCCAAGAAAACCATTTTAAGGATATACCCCCGTGAAATCAAGTAGATGATTGTGAATGTGTTCACCATCTCAAACATGCACATACATAAATAAGTCTTAATAAACGGCAGAGCTTGTGTTTGTGCGCTATAAAAAAACCACTGAAGTATCAAACAAAAACACCTACAGAATAAGCCCATTGAGCAGAGTACTTGCATTGGGACCTCATGGCCATGATTACTATATGACAGAAAATAAGGTAATGCATAACGCACTTTCTCTCTAAAGTGGTGGCTCTGTGGCTTTGAAGTTTTGTGAATGCTTTATAAAACAATGGACAAGGCTATAAGACTCACTGTTCCAGAAATAGGAACCACAGTTACTCTCCTCTACCTACTTCTCCTCTCCGCTCCATTCAGAAACAGGAAACACAATCCTTCAGTTTCTCTGTTCTGCTTCAATCTCTCTGGGTACAGCAGCCCTCGTTTTATCTGTCCCCTCTCCCTTCTTTTCTTCATTTGATTCTATCTCCTTCCCCCCACCCCACACCCCTCTTTTCCTTACTTTGAAAGACCTGATTTTCAGCATGTCTCTGTGGAGCCGCACAACAGATGAAATGACACACGGTAGAAAAGACAGAAAATAAAAAGAGGCATTTTGTTGCATGGCCTGAAACTGAATTCCCATGACGTCTTCTCCTCTGTGCAACACAAGCCATAGCAGCACAGCGGCGAAGGGCAGGCATTCAATTACACTTGATGGGTTTACACAGTGACTTCTTTATCCGGTGGTAATCAATTGAATTCATTGTTTCAGATCGGCAGATTAAAACTTGCAGGTGACACCATGGTTTATGATTGTCTTTATCATTTACTATTTTCTGTATCTTAAAGATTTTCTTGTCTATTAAGAGCTGATGTAATTATTATTATTTCATCACCTTGACATAAATTCATTTCATTTTGAGACTTAGTCTATCCTTAACCATAGCTGCTACTTCCCTAACTCCAACCTTAGCCTTTAAACACATCTTCATCTTAAAACTAAATCATTTACAACATGGGGACTTGCTTTTGTACCCATGTGACTTTAAACAGGCTTAGATTCCTACATCATGTGCACGCACAGTATTTAACTGTACTGTATAATGTTCGTAAAATATTCTCTGTTTGCTCTGGGAACATTCAGTTTTAGTTCTGGATCCAATTTGAACAGCTGTGGTGGAGAGAGCGCGAGGGAGAGATACTGGCCATATTAGTGTGTGTGTGTGTGTAACAAGTACATTTTTGCTTGCGAATATCAACTGCATCCAGTTAACTGGCTGTTTAAGTTATGTTAGCCTTAAGCAGGAGGGCAGCTTCCAGTAAACTTACAAATGAAGCCCTCTCAGATCATTTTCTCTTCATTTACCAGTGGGTGGCCACTGCGGTAATGTAAGCCACAAACTTAGTGTCACAATGCTCTTTGCTTGGCACTAAGCCTGAACCTTTGAGAAGTTACACTAACCTCTCAGTCCACAACCCGTCCCACCACCATACAAGCATCCAAAGTACTGACACACAAACAACACTGACAACAATCCAGATTTCATGTCCAGCCTTTACAATTGGAGATGGCAGTGGAGATTGTTCTTAAGCAATGACTGACCATTTGTTGTTGCATGTTGTCATAAGAAGTATCGCCAGGTTATTGCTGTGCTCTGACAATGCCCTGAAGATCCATTAAAAAAAAACAAAACAAAAAAACCAGAAATCAGTAAGAGTGAACACAACAATGACAAAAGGTTACTATTTTTGAGTAAAAACTAACTGTTAACATTAACTGTGAAACTAATGAAAGGTTCAGAGGTGGTACAGATGACAAGCAGCTGACTGTGATCCAACTGGGGTCCATTAATACTTTATGATCATATTGTATTATCTTATAGTTTTCTTTGTGTGACCTAAAAATGAAAATAAAAAATAAAATAAAAAAGCTCACTGCCATGTTTTCTAATGAATGTTTGGCTGAAAATCTTTGCACCTCATCTCTAAATCAATTTAATTGGCCACAACATAATAATTTTCCCTGTTAGTCTAATTATCCTAAAAAATATATATAAAAGGCTAGTCTATTGACCAACCAGTGCAGTTTACCTTGCCGTACAAGGGTCAAAAAAAAAAAGCTACACGTTGAACCTTGTTTGTGAAGAAATTTCACTTCTCCTCCATGAGGTTATTTCACTTCTAAAAACTGATGATGTTTGACCCACCCATCGTCCAGTTACCTTCAACTAAAACACTTAAGGCTGCCATGATCTGGATGACCTACACAGACACATCTGGCATAGAAGTTTCAAGTCACTGTCCACAGAGTAGAGGTGCAAAGAAGAAAACCTTAAAAAGCAACATTTATAACCAGACTTTAAATATAATCTATAATCTTCTCCTCCACAGAGGGAGTATGGTCCAGACTGCCGTCTAATTGAACGCATCGAGGAGAACAAGTACAACACCTACGCTTCAGCTGAGTGGCTCAACAAGGACAAACGCATGTTTGTGGGACTGAACGCCAAGGGAAAGCCAATGAAAGGCAAGAAGACACGGAGGAAAAACACAGCCACTCACTTCCTGCCTATTGTGGTACAACCACGATGATTGGGCAAACCAGCCAAGGGAGAGCTGTGCAGACTGCAGGCTAGTGGACGTTTTTGAAACTACAGTGATGGCTACATTGGACAGATACAAATCTGACCAGTATGATGCACTGAGGAGGAAAAGAAAGGAAACAAAGACATTTTATCTCAGTTGGATAAAGACATTTCTATTTTTAAAGAAAGAAATAAGATATATCGCTATACAATGTATATATTATTTTCTGTTTTAAGTTATAAAGTACACTGGCATGGTAAAAATATGAAAATAAATTACTTCTGTGCCAAAATGTGATACAATAACTCACATTTTTAGATTTGTGTACATGTGAAGTCAGTGACTGGGAAGAAATGACAAAAAGAGAAAATGTGGGAAAAGAGAGGAAGGTAAAGGAAGTATTAACAGAAAGCTGAGTGACAGAAGGAAAAGACGAGACAGGCAGGGAAAAAAAAGGTTGTGTTCTGTCAAGGAAGTACCAACACAGCAGCAAGTCTAACACTATCATGTTTTTTCTTTAAATTTATTTATTTTGTGTAATATTTAACAAAAAAAACAGCAAAAATACAAAAAAGACAGTCCTGTCTTTTTTTTCCTTTTTTTTTTTTTTTTTTACCATGTATGCTTCTCTTTTTGAATACTAATCATTTAAACCTGAATAAATACAAAGAATATATTTGTCTTTAACCTGTATGGTTGACTTTGGTTTTTTCATTTTCATTATTGGTTGTTCTTTTGCAAAAACATGTTAAAAACACAAATAAATACACACGTAGGACATAACTGAATTAACTGATCCAGGTTATTCATTTAACATATAAATTAAATTACCAGCAGTTTTCACTGACCCATCCAAATCATTGAATTCAGGTGTTCCATTCACTTCCATGGCCAGGTGTATAAACCAAGCACCTAGGCATGCAGACTGCTTCTACAAACATTTGTGAAAGAATGGGTCGCTCTCAGGAGCTCAGTGAATTCCTGTGTGGTGCTGTGATAGGATGCCACCTGTGCACAAGTCCAGTCGCAAAATTTCCTCGCTACTAAATATTTCAGTCAACTATTAGTGATGTGAAAGACATTGGGAATGACAGCAACTCAGCAACAAAGTGGTAGGCCACCTAAAATCACAGAGCACGGTCAGCAGATGCTGAGGCACATTGTGCACAGTTGTCACCAACTTTCTGCAGAGTCAGTCGCTGCAGACCTCCAAATTTCATGTGACCTTCAGATTAGCTCTAGAACAGAGCACAGAGAGCTTCATGGAATGGGTTTCCATGGCCGAGCAGCTGCATCCATGCCTTACATCACCAAGCACAATGCAAAGTGTTGGATGCAGTGGTGTAAAGCACGCCACCACTGGACTCTAGAGCAGTGTCCAAAAAATGACGTGGGCTTTATTGATAATTGCGAAAGTTTCTGGGGAAAACCTGGTCTTGTTAGGAGAGACGGCATCCATCCCACTTTGGATGGAGCAGCTCTCATTTCTAGGAATCTGGCCAAATTTATCAACCCTCCTAGAACCTGATTGCCCAGGGTTGAGACCAAGAAGCAGAGTTACAGTCTTACACGCCTCTCTGCAGCTTCTTTCCTCCTGCCATCCCCCCAAAACCCCATCCCCATAGAGACGGTGCCTGCTCCCAGACCACCAAAAAACAAACCTAAAATCAGCAGAAAACTATTTAAGCATAAAAATTCAAAAACAATAAATAATATAGCTTCATCAACTGCACAAAAGAATAAAACAATTAAATGTTGATTATTAAACATTAGGTCTCTCTCTTCCAAGTCCCTGTTAGTAAATGATTTAATAATTGATCAACATATTGATTTATTGTGCCTTACAGAAACCTGGTTACAGCAGGATGAATATGTTAGTTTAAATGAATCAACACCCCCGAGTCACACTAACTGTCAGGATGCTCGAAGCACAGGTCGAGGAGGAGGAGCAGAAATCTTCAATTCCAGCTTAGTGATTAATCAAAGACCCAGACAGAGTTTTAATTCTTTTGAAAGCCTGACTCTTGGTCTTATCCACCCTAATTGGGAAATTCAAAAACCTGTTTTATTTGTTATTATCTATCGTCCACCTGGTCCTTACTCAGAGTTTCTGTCTGATTTCTCAGACTTTTTATCTGATTTAGTGCTCAGTTCAGATAAAATAATTATAGTGGGTGATTTTAACATCCATGTTGATGCTGAAAATGACAGCCTCAACACTGCATTTAATCTATTATTAGATTCAATTGGCTTCTCTCAAAATGTACAGGAGCCCACCCACCACTTTAATCATACTCTGGATCTTGTCCTGACATATGGCATAGAAACTGAAGACCTAACAGTATTCCCTGAAAGCCCCCTCCTGTCTGATCATTTCTTAGTAACATTTACATTTACTTTATTGGATTACACAGCAGTGGGGAATAAGTTTTATTACAGTAGGAGTCTTTCTGAAAGTGCTGTAACTAAGTTTAAGGATCTAATTCCTTCATTATTATGCTCTTCAGTGCCATGTGCCAACACAGTGCAGAGCAGTTACCTAAACTCTGCTCCCGGTGAGGTAGATTATCTCATCAATAGTTTTACATCCTCACTGCGTACGACTTTGGATACTGTGGCTCCTCTGAAAAGGAAAGCCTCAAATCAGAAGTGCCTGACTCCATGGTATAATTCACAAACGCGCAGCTTAAAGCAGATAACCCTTAAGCTGGAGAGAGAAAGACGTCTCACTAAAGTAGAAGATGCTCATTTAGCCTGGAAAAAGAGTTTGTTGCTCTATAAAAAAGCCCTCCGTAAAGCTAGGACATCTTTCTATTCATCATTAATTGAAGAAAATAAGAACAACACCAGGTTTCTTTTCAGCAATGTAGCCAGGCTGACAAAGAGTCAGAGCTCTGTGGAGCCAAGTATTCCTGTCACTTTAACTAGTAATGACTTCATGGATTTCTTTACAAATAAAATTTTAGACATTAGAGGAAAAATTATTCAAAACCATCTCCAAGATCTATCTTCATGTTCGGCTGCTTTCAGCACTGCTGGTATTTGTTTAGACTCTTTCGTTCCAGTTGATCTTTTGGAGTTAACTTCAATACTACTTCCTCCAAACCATCAACATGTTTATTAGATCCCATTCCTACTGGACTGTTCAAAGAAGTCTTTCCAATTATTGATGCCTCAATCTTAAATATGATAAATCTGTCTTTATTAGGTGGCTATGTACCACAGGCCTTCAAGGTGGCTGTAATTAAACCGCTACTTAAAAAGCCATCACTTGACCCAGCTGTCTTAGCTAATTATAGGCCAATCTCCAACCTTCCTTTTCTCTCCAAAATCCTTGAAAGAGTAGTTGTAAAACAGCTAATTGATCATCTGCAGAGGAACGGTTTATTTGAAGAGTTTCAGTCAGGTTTCAGAATTCATCACAGTACAGAAACAGCATTAGTGAAGGTTACAAATGATCTTCTTACAGCCTCTGACAGTGGACTCATCTCTGTGCTTGTCCTGTTGGACCTCAGTGCAGCTTTTGATACTGTTGATCATAACATTTTATTACAGAGATTAGAGCATGCCATAGGTATTAAAGGTACTGCACTGCAGTGGTTTGAATCATATTTATCTAATAGACTCCAATTTGTTCATGTAAATGGGGAGTCGTCTTCACACACTAAGGTTAATTATGGAGTTCCACAGGGTTCTGTGCTAGGTCCAATTTTATTTACATTGTACACGCTTCCCTTAGGCAGTATTATTAGAAAGCATTGCATCAATTTTCATTGTTATGCAGATGATACCCAGCTTTATCTATCAATGAAGCCAGATGACACACATCAATTAGTTAAACTGCAGGAATGTCTTAAAGACATAAAGGCCTGGATGACCTCTAATTTCCTGCTTCTAAATTCAGATAAAACTGAAGTTCTTGTACTCAGCCCCATAAATATTAGAAACATGGTGTCAAACCAGATACTTACTCTGGATGGCATTACCTTGGCCTCCAGTAACACTGTGAGAAATCTTGGAGTCATTTTTGACCAGGATATGTCCTTCAATGCACATATTAAACAAATATGTAGGACCGCTTTTTTACATTTGCACAATATTTATAAAATTAGAAACATCCTTTCTCAGATTGATGCTGAAAAGTTAATCTATGCATTTATTACTTCTAGGCTGGACTACTGTAATTCATTATTATCAGGCTGTCCTAAAAGCTCCCTGAAAAGCCTTCAGCTGATCCAAAATGCTGCAGCTAGAGTACTGACAGGGACTAGAAAGAGAGAGCAGATTTCTCCCATATTGGCTTCTCTTCATTGGCTCCCTGTTAAATCTAGAATAGAATTTAAAATCCTTCTCCTAACATACAATGTCTTGAATAATCAGGCCCCATCTTATCTCAAAGATCTCATAGTACCATATCACCCCAATAGAGCACTTCGTTCTCAGACTGCTGGCTTACTTGTGGTTCCTAGGATACTTAAAAGTAGAATGGGAGGCAGAGCCTTCAGCTCTCAGGCCCCTCATCTGTGGAACCAGCTCCCAGCTTGGATTCGGGAGACAGACACCCTCTCTATTTTCAAGATTAGGCTTAAAACTTTCCTATTCGATCAAGCTTATAGTTAGGGCTGGATCAGATTACCCTGAACCACCCCTTAGTTAGGCTGCTGAGGGGGGGGGTGTCCCATAATGCACTGTTTCTTCTCATTCACCTTTATTTACTTGTTTATACTTCACTCTGTATTTAATCATTATTATTAATCTCTGCCTCTCTTCCACAGCATGTCTTTTGTCCTGTCTCTCTCCCCTCAGCCCCAGCCGGTTGCAGCAGATGACTGCCCCTCCCTGAGCCTGGTTCTGCTGGAGGTTTCTTCCTGTTAAAAGGGAGTTTTTCCTTCCCACCATCGCCAAGTGCTTGCTCATAGGGGGTCGTTTTGACTGTTGGGTTTTCTCTGTGGTATTATAGGGTCTTTACCCACAATACAAAGAGCCTTGAGGCGACTGTTTGTTGTGATTTGGCGCTATATAAATACAATTGAATTGAATTGAGTGTTCTCTGGAGTGATGAATCACGCTTCTCTGTCTGGCAATCCAATGGATGAGTCTGGGTTTGGTGGTTGCCAGGAGAACTGGACTTGTCAGACTGCAGTGTGCCAAGTGAAAATTTTGGTGGAGGGGGGATTATAGTTTGTGTGGAAGAACTTGACTGGCCTGCACAGAGTCCTGACCTCAACCCCATACACCTTTGGGATGTATCAGAGCAGAGACTGTGAGCCAGGCCTTCTCGTCCAACATCAGTGTCTGACCTCACAAACTCGCTTCTGGAAGAATGGTCAAAAATTCCCATAAACACTCCTCCCAGTCCTCCCAGAAGAGTTGAAGCTGTTACAGCTGAAAAAGGTGGGCCAACATCATATTAAACCCTATGGATTAAGAATGGAAGGTCACTCAAGTTCTTACACACGTGATGGCAGACAGATCACTAGTGCATGCCCATTATTATTTGGCCTGTTGATAAAGAATGTGATGTCATAATCAAGTTTAGTAGTCAAAATATAAATAACTTGTTATTGTCCTGAAAAGAAAATGATACAGTGCTTTTATAAGGTATTATAGGTACATAAATGCTACAAGTGGGTGATTTTAGCCCATTGGCAGGTGGTTGCTAGGCAACTTGACAACATCATATTGTCTGATACAGATAAGACCTTTCAGGGGCCTAAGCTGTACCTGTGTGCCAAGTTTGGCTGCCTAACCCCTAGTTATGTAGGAGTTTGGAGACAGTAAGATAGACATTTTTATGCATTGTTGTAAGATAAAGATGCTTAATGGAAGAAAATCACTGGGTCTGAATAAATTATACATTCTATAAACTTGTACACAGCAATGCTACAGTATTTTTTGGCCTGTTTGTCCCATACTTAATCATATTGAGAAAAATGGAAAAAAAACCCAGGGGTGGTAGATGTTTATATGGATAAATAAAAGACAAGTGTGGGCCTGAGTGCATGTTTATATACAGCAGAAGGCATTTACATCTATATATGATTAAGGGACCATGTCAGTCATCCATTATCTAAAATATAAGTGCACTACTGCACTCATCAGCCAAACACTGTCCACCCCATTAAGTGTCTAGTGAAAAGCTGGTATGCAAGATGTTGTTCTATCAAATATACACCCATACAGAAGAGGATTTAATAACTTAAGTTTCATTATGGCTCCATATTTACATACCTTATGGCTTACCTATACATGTCAATAATATGCACCTGGCAAAAATGACATGCCCAGGCAACATGATGACATACTATAGAAATCATAATCATGTTTTGTGGCTATAAATGAGATATTGTTGTTGAAGAAAATAAAGATATACTTTTATGAGGTGTTATAAGTGCATAAATGCTAAAAACTGAGGATTTTAGGCCTTTGGTATGTGGTTGCTAGGCAACATGATTGCATTTTAACATATATATATATATATATATATATATATATATATATATATATATATATATATACATACACACATACACACATATATATATGTAGATAAGAACCTTCAGGTCCTCAAGATGTGCAGTTCCTGTGTGCCAGGGTTGCTGAGCTCCTGATTGTGTAGGAGATTGCATATAGACAGGTTTGGTGTGTTATAGTAAGATAAACATGGTGCACTGTGGCTGACATGAATGGAGCATTGAGTGATGAAAGTTTGTCACTGAAAGCTTCAAAGCTGACAAATCCATCATGAGAGTTTTTTTTTTTAATTAATATTTCAGAGATCAAGAATTGTGGCATTTCATGACTAAGTAAGACAATACTTGACTTGAGTCTGCCAAAAATAATCAGGGTTTGTAACAAACAACAGCAAGCCACCGGAGTACTTTTAAATCCAAGGCGTGAATCAGGAATCTGTAACAGATTAGAATTTGAAGAGACGCCCAGGAGACAACCTGCCTGATTGGTTTCATTTCTTGCTGCAAAATCTTCTACCTTACAAGTACATATGGCAAACATGGCTTCTTGGAGGATAAACACTGTCTTTTATGTGATAACAAAGACAAAACAGGCTTTAGAAATGGCCGGGAGACTTGGGCGGCTGGGCAGGGGCGTGTGTGTGCATCAGTGTGGTCTAGCAGCTGGGAAAAGCCTCCTCCTTGACCTTACGTGTCTGAAACCTGTTGCTGTACCCCTCGAGACAGAAAGACACATGGAGCGGGGCATATGGTATAATGTAAATATCACTCCTTTGTTTATCACCTGATTCTAATTAACTATGTCGTCATGTTTGCTTTATTCTTCTTTTGCTTTCCCTCTTTTTCCTTAACTTGTTCTCTCGTGTTGTTGCTGTCTGGGTCCTGCAGTTTCCCTCAAATTCACTTTATTTTTTTTTTAAAAGAAAAGTTTTTTTTAAATTTATGTCATGCCTCTGTAAGGTTGAGGTGCAGGATCAAACATAGAGCAAACACACACACACACACACACACACACACACACACACACAGTCTCCCTGTGCCCAGGCCTGCAGCAGTCCTAATTTGTACATTGCATCCATCACTTTCAGCTCTATACCATCTGCTTCTATGTGTGTGTAAGTTAATTTCTGTGTATGATGGAATCCACCAGTGTCCGTCCATCCCACTGTGTTTATTACTAGAAAGACCCGCGATCCTCTTATTGTGCTCAGGAATCCTTGTTGTCTCAAACTCATGTTAAAAAAAAAAGAGTAAGTATGATGCATCAGTGGGAGATTCAAATTTCCTTTTCATCCTCCCAGGGCATCTAGTCTTTTGTTTATATGATTACTTGGGTGTTCTGTAAACGACATATCAAGTACAATTACTTTGAAATGTGTTCAAGACACTGATACCCCTCCTCTTTCCCCCTTTTGCCCTCCCTCATAAAGTTCAAGGGCTGGCATTCCTAGGCCAAGATGTCTTTATTATTTGGTGGTACAGCTTCAGAGATGTAAAACATCTCATTTAAGTCCATATTTGAACAAGGAAACCTGGACTGGAACTTGGATAACTGAGACAAATTTGTACACTTCTTCATTCAGAGAACCTGGAATCAAGTCTGCATATATAACACGTGTAGACCTCTTGGAAGAGCTTGATGTATTTTTATTGCAACTCTAACATGACTTAATGCGCTCTTGCCTTTACCCGTAATGCATAACGAGGCTCGACTTTAAAAGCGAGGCATTTATTCAAGACAGATGTTTCACACTGATTATAAACCTCAGCGATATCTCAGTTACTGTGTTCAGCGGCACCAAGCCACGCATCGTTTCTCCCATTTCTGCAGTGCGCCTGACATGTTTCTGAAATCTGTTTGCTGTGTCATTTTTTCAGTGTTGTACTTGGGTATGTTTGGTTAGAGTTTTGGTTTGTTGAGGCATGTGGTGAGGCTCAGTATGCGGTTTCTGTTTTGACTACATCAGGATCTATCGGACCTGTGTCGGACCTCAAATGAAACGTACACCATCGGCTTCACACGTTCACAGCTCCTCTGTTTGCTCAGAGAGTCTTGTGGCCGTGCTACCTGACCGCAGCAGCAGCTGTGAATATTTTACATCCTGGTGAGATGGAGGGAGAGAGAGAGGTTGCAAGCTCGGAAAGACGTGGGTTTGGAGGAGAGGTGTATAACTGAAAGAACCTCAGTCCTAGGGGCATTTACAGCA
Source organism: Pterophyllum scalare (assembly GCA_024447675.2). NCBI lineage: Eukaryota > Metazoa > Chordata > Actinopteri > Cichliformes > Cichlidae > Pterophyllum > Pterophyllum scalare. The sequence continues at coordinate 25,032 of JAMQGT020011583.1, read as the reverse complement.
GCAGGGGGGGGGGTACAGGGAGGAGGGGAGATGTTTGCTGAGAGGGCAGCAGTTTGAACGGGATGCCAAAGGGTGAGAGGAGAGGGGGTGAGCGGGTGAGAGGAAGGAGCTGCTAAAAAATTTGGAGCTGGAGAGTGGTGGTAGGGGGTGACTTGAAGGGGTTTTTGCAGGCATAAAGAGGATTGGGGGGGGGTGCAAAGGGGCTTGAGGGCAATCATTGGAAGCAGTCCAAGGGAGTTCCTGGAACTCAGAAGGTAAACCAGGAGTTCTCCACCGCTCATGTTCAGCTCACTTCTTTCTTTCTTTCAATCTTTGAGTCCTCTGAACCACAGCTACTCTGTCCTTATCTACGCTGATTCAAAACAATATTTTGCAAATAAATTAGTGAAATTACCTGGAATAGTGTGAAATGCATGACTTACTGTATATTACAAAAAACTCACAAACTTTGTAGCCTTTTGTTAATTAAAAACTGAATAGTTAATATGTTTGTTTGAGACAGTTATTTAAAAGACAGAGAGAAAAAGCAGACAAACTAAGTTAAATGTTTTATGCTACAGTCACACATGGAAAGAATAGCAGTTGGAGACCATGACATGACCAAAATTATTATGAATGTGTGCAATGAACTGGGGATTTTGTTGCCTCTGAAATGGTTGCTTTAAAGACATGGACCTGGTCTATGGCCACTAGTAGTCAGTTGCCGTCTTCAAAGCAATTTTGTGTGAAGATGGCAACAAGATGGACGCCTTGGCTCCAACATTCTTCAGTGCTGGTCATACACGTAACCTACAGACAGCTTTACACACTGTTGCCTGCATGTTGTAGCTGTTTAATCTCACGAGGTAGCAGTATAACAACGAACCAGGGGGGCTATTTTTGCTTATGCTGTGATTGGTCCATCTGCAGCCACTGTCTGTGCTTTTCATGCTGTTTGTATTTTTCATTTTTATCTTTTATCCACATTTCCACCCATCAGTGTTCAACCTATACATAGTGTCATCTGCACTGAGCTACATGCTGTAGAGTTTTGGCATCTCAGACAAGTAGAGTTGGGCTTATAGGCACAGAGTGGCCAAGACTGATTGCAACATGTTGGCAATCTGTCTCCATTTACAAAGTAGGTGGTAATTGCAAACCTTTGCTGTCTCAGACTGAGGGCAGTCAGTCCAAATCAGACCAGGATTGCTTGGAGATAGGTTACCTCCCGCTTAATTGTCTTGCAAATGAAAGTGGTTGCCCAGAGGTTGAGCAACCTCAACCCCAACCAATGAGTCCATATCATGGTGATGGTGGTGTTTTTAGTCGTATTGGTGAAACACTGCAATTATTAATCTCAGTATTTTATATGCAGTTATCAGGAAACATTTGACATATTTCTTAACGATGTTTAAAATAAAATGTTTTTTCCTTGGTAAACTCAGTTTCTATGAAGATGGATTCTGTGTGATTCTTATCTACATTTCAAGTCAGTTAAATTTTATTTATATAGCGCCAAATCACAACAAACACTCGCCTCAAGGTGGTTTATACTGTAAAGTAAAGACCCTACAATAATCACGGAGAAAACCCAACAGTCAAAACGACCCCCTATGAGCAAGCAGAACCGGCTCAGGGAGGGGCAGTCATCTGCTGCGACCTGTTGGGGCTGAGGGGAGAGAGACAGGACAAAAGACATGCTGTGGAAGCGAGACAGAGATTAATAATAACTAGTGAATAAATGCAGAGTGGCATATAAACAGAGTAAAAAAAAAGGTTAATGAAAAGAAACACTCAGTGCATCACGGGAATCTCCCCCAGCAGCCTAGGCCTATTGCAGCCTAACTATGGGATGGTTCAGGGTCACCTGATCCAGCCCTAACTATAAGCTTTAACATAAAGGAAAGTTTTAAGCCTTTAGGGCATTCCCTACAGGAGACATGGCCCCCAAGCAAAAAGGAGCATCGACAGAAAAACTAAAGTAATGTACGGCCAATATTTGCGGACTTGATTTAGCTTTTTGTTGAAGGACACTGGATTGTCCTTCGAGAGCTGAAGAAGCCTTTCGGATGAGAGGTGAAGTGCTTTCAAGAAACTTAAAGAAGTCTAGTCGCCTTTTTTCAAGCTCCAGAGACACTTGATTGTGTTGAAAAGCACGTCAAAATGTTAAGTTAATAGCATAAATAACTGATGTCTAAATTATAGAAGACAAAATTTGTAATTTCATCTTATTTGTAAATGTGATTCATATGCATCATCACATCATTAATTTACCCCTTTCTTGCTCCTTGACACAGACCCGTAGGCTCAGAGGTGACCTGTACCTGGATCGCAGCCTCAGCTCCAGCGTCTTAAAATCTCCTGAGGGCTTCAAGTTTCCTGCAACAGGTGGCTCAAACATTTGCCTTGGCCTGCACTGAGGTGAGGCCTCTGTATATCAAATCGGAAAGCACGAGGAGAGGTAGACGAGGGGAAAGACAGAAATAAAAAAAATTAAAAAATAAACTTAAAGCCTGTCAGCAGAAGCAAGAAACATTTAGGAAAAATCATCTTGACACAAGAGTCCCAACATGTGAGTCATGCCAAGCAGAGTGTGTTTCATCTTAATGCATTTGCTACATGAAGATAAAATCAAGAATGTAAACATATATTTTGTATTAATAGTCACGGCTTTGATAAAACTATGAAACATTTTCCAGAGCTAGAGCCAGAACAGGGCCAAATTATACTCCTGTCCTCTTCTTTCATCCTCTAGATCGACCTCACTTAATCCATTTTATTTCTACTTTCTCTGCTCTGCTTTACCTCACCTCCCTTTTCCTCACCTTCACTCCCCCACCCCCCTGCTCTCCAGAGGAATATGCCTGTAGCCCAAATGAAAATATATTTGTTGTTTTTGTTGGCCTTCTCTCCTCAAACTCCACTGGCGTGATTCAGCCTAAGACCCAGGGTCGCTGGAAGCAGCTATGGCAGCAGAAAGGCTCTATTAGTCCTTGATCACTGGCTGCCTGACAGCCGAGTCAACATGCAGGGCATTAGGGCCTGACATGGGATCAAATAAAGACTAATTTATTGGTTGGTTGTATATGGTAAAACCACATTAACCATTGCCTTTCCTGTTTTTTTGTTAATTTAATATGTTGGAATTATTAAGTGACATGATTACATAAACAAGAGGGAAAGTTTCAAGCTGGGATTTTTGTTTCATACCTTTTCATAAACGCGTTTTAAAGAAAACAGTAAAAGAACCTATCAGCCTGTTAGGAAACACAACACCTGATACAATTGTTTTGTGTGATTATCATATTGGTTTAATTTAAAGGCAACGTTACTAGCAACAAATTTTTTTTTTCCCCACTGGAAAGCATTTGCTGATGTTGAAAAAGGATTTAGTTGAATGTCATGTTTGGATTGCAGGGGGGAAGATTGCGGTACATAGCATCTGAAGCTGTTATGATAGAGAATGCCTTTAACATCTGCTATCGATTCATGTAAAAAAGTGCCATTCAAAAGTTTGAAATCACAATATCGCTCACTTTGTTTTTCCCTGCACAGACCTCGAAACTGAATGTGGACTCGAGGAGTTTGTAGGATGTGTTTAATCCAATCTGACACCGCAATACCAGACACTCAAAGCGATAATGGCAAACATATACAAGGTCTCTGTATTTCTAATGCTGTCTCTGTTCCTCATCATCTACTACATGAAACAAAGACCACAGTATTAAACATACAATTAGGTCAGTAATTTGTTGGACAAAGACAACATTTTTGTAGCTTTGCCTCTGTACACCACCAGAGAGGATTTTAAATCACACAATCAAGGTGATTGTCTTGATGATTAATTCTGGGGTTTAACAAAAGATTTAGCATTAACTGTTTTTGTACACATTTCCCAATCGTCATTGGCTCAAAAATAAGTGGACAATCTAACATAATTTTAAATATGAGGACTGTTTTTAATATTTGGATGAAAATCTTCTTCAGTCAATGACTGCCTGAAGTGTAGAACCCATGGACAGCACCAGATGCTGTATTTCCTCACTTGAGATGCTCTGCCAGGCCTTTACTGCAGCCGCCTTCAGCTGCTGCTTGTTTGTGGGTCTCTGTCATCAGTTTTGTACTTTTTTAAATGGAAAGTATGCTCTGTTGACTTGAGATCAGGTGACCAACTTGGCCATTGAAGACATTTCTTTGCTTTGAGTAACTCTTGGGTTGCTTTTGCAGTATTCTTTGGGTCATTAACCATTTGCACTGTGATGCGCTGTCTGATCAGTTCTGGAGCATTTGGCTGAATCTGAGCTGAGAGTATGTCCCTGTACAATTTGAATTCATCCTGCTACTTCTATCAGCAGTCACATCATCAATCTACTCTAGTGACTTGGTTCCACTGGCAGCAATGCATGTGCATGCCATAACATTGCTTCCATGATATCATCACCCTCCTAAAATAATGGCCCAAGTCATTTTTTTCAGGTTTTTCAGGAAACACAAAAAACAGAACCAAACACTAAAAAAATAAAACTTCTTTAAAAAATTACTTAGGCCATTATTTTAGGAGGGTGACAGTATTTGATAGACAATGTGGTACACTTCAGATCACGAGCTATTTCTCTCCTTCACACTTTTCATTCTTGTAGCGGGTAATCTTGGTTTCATCTGTCCAAAGCATTTTATCCAGCACTGTACGGGCTCTTCTAGATGTTTTCTGGCAAAGTCTAATCCGGCCTTCTTGTTCTCTAGTGTAACCAGTGGTTTTTACCTGTCTGTTTCACTTGCATTTTGAAGGCATCTCTTGGCAATGATACACCTCCCTCCCTCAAGCATATTCTTGACTTGGTTAGATGTTGTTGTTAAAAGTTGTTTTTCTTAATCATGGATCTAATTCTTTCCTCATGCATTTTAGTTCTCTTCTGTGGTCTTTCGGGCTTTTGGTGCTGCTAAGCTGCTCACTGCCTTCATTCTTTTGAAAAATGTACCAGATTGTTGATTTGGTCATCCGTAATGCTTCTGCTATCGCTGGGATAGGAAAAAAACAAAAAGAAAAAACTTTTAGCCAAATGATGGCCTCCCTTACATGCACCAACGTTTCCTTGGGTGTCATGTTTAAAATTACAGTGAAAAGCACTTTGAAACAACACTTGGTTTCACAGTGGACAATGGTGGACTATGTATAAAAATGGGAAAGTATCACTCAGAAATAGCCAGGAGCCACAGTACATCTACCCATCAAAACACGCACCACCCCTAGACTGCCCTTTCCCTTGCAGAACAGAGCAGCTGGAGAGACTTACATGCAGTACATTTAGTACAGTTCATCATTTTCTTGAAAAGAAAAGTTGCCAAAAGGCTTTGAAAAGTCTGCATCTAGTGAAATGGACTTCAAGTTGGTAGCAGTGTGGTGAGGTGGAATGGGCTGACAACTGCTGTAAAATGTAAAACAGTCCATCGCTTAGTTGCCACAAATCCATTTATTTAAATCTGGATAATTAGAACTTGTTTGATGAGCCAATATTTCCAGCATGTATGTATTCTCATAAAATGGTATCTCACTTTGTACTTTGATGCAGTACAAATATTTAAGGGGGCTTGATATTCAAGCATTTTGTTTCACTTCTGAGTTTGAAATTTCTGTGTTCATTATCCTCCTCCTACTCAGCATCCCAAGGAAATGCTTCTGCCCAAATGTTATCCACAATAAATTTTCTCTTATATTTTCTTGATGTTCTGCTCAAAAACTAAGTCTGAATATACAATTACCTAATGGTACCTATGTAATATAATCCCACAATATATAATTCCTCACAAACTGTGCTAAAAATTACATAATGTACTTAAAAATCTCTGTGGCTGTGAGAGTGGGAGTTAAGTGATTTCTTTTTTTAGTTTGTTCTCAATTACTCCCTCCTTAGCTAAGCTCACTTTGGCTGTTGCTACAATTGAGCTCATTCTTGGAGGCTCCTGAAGTTTTTCATGGCACACGAGCCAAGAAAATCAACACGTTTGGGGGAAAAAAAGAGTCCAGTACACTCTTGAAACCTGTCATACATGATCATTTATACAGGCTGTTAGGTCCAAGTGTCCCCTTGAACCAGGATCTAGTTTGATAGTTTGTCTGAGTTGGGTTTAGAGGCAGAATTAAAAACGTTTGATGTGAAACAGTGTTAGATGGTTTATTAGTATGAATATGACTATTTGGCTGCCCAATTTCAGGTGTTTGGATGGAATAATGAAGCCAAATTTTGCACTTAAAGAAAAATAACTAGATGAAGATGTTATCTAATCCATTTGCCCTCAGTTCACTTCAGCACAGTGCCACTGTCATCAGTGGGAAGGGACAGAGTAGAGCAAGTAGTGCATAAGTAGAAGTGAGAAAGGGAGAAGAAAAGACGGCTTTACTTGCAGAAAAATCTACAATAGGTGTTAATTCATGTAAAATTCACAGTCACACAGGCCTAGAGATGAAGCTGCTAAGAAAAAAATTCTATTCCCTGAATGTTTGGCATGTGTTTGCTGGAGGTTGCAGGCTGTTTGGTCACAAAGAGGATGCTGGACCAAAAACCTTCTTGTGATTGCTTTGGTCACTAGCAGTTTGCATGGAAGATGCCAGCTTGTCTGCAAACACTGTCCAACTACTTGTTGAGCCATAGCAAACCTGTCAAAAGTGTAATCCAAACCAGAAATGGAGTAAAGATTACACCTTTTGAGATGTGTTGGTTGCAACAGTAAGGCACAAAATATTACTCCGTTTCCAGCTTGTGTTGCACTTTTTCAAGTTTCACTACTGCTCAGTAGTTAACAAGTGTTTACAGACAAGTGTCTCCCATGGAAACTACAAATGACCATGGCAATAAGTCTGATGGCAGCCAAGCTAGTCTCTACAACAGCACTAGCAGGACAGGCTTTAGTCCTCAATTCATTTCAAATTGAATTAGTTGATCCTAAGGAAAAACAGAGCGGTTGTTTTGAGGTTTTTCCTCTTTTGCTCTTCAAACATAATCAATCAACAGTGCTCTACAAACTATATTTAAAGTAAAATTACTTGTGAGGCAGTTTGCTGCCATTTCAGACCAGACTGAAAAGTAACTTTACCCAACATTTCTTATGTCATAGTCAGACCTTAATTGATATTCATGCATTTTTTTTAATCCACCCATCCATCCATCTTCTGCTCATCCAGACTTTGTCGCAGGGGCAGTAGTCTAAAGAGAGACCTCCCTCTCCCCAGCCAACTCCTCCAGCTCATCCTGGGGAACACAGAGGTGTTCCCAGGCTAGCCAATATATCTCTCCAGTGTGTGTTGGGTTGTCCTGGATTACACTTGGACCCTCTCCCAGTAGGACACGCAATTAACACTTTGTCTAGGAGGCGCCCAGAAGGTATGCTAGTCAGATACCTGAACCACCTCAACTGGCTCTTTTCAGTGTAGAGGAGTAGCAACTCTACTATGAGTATCTCCCAAATGACTGCACTCTTCACCCGATCTCTAAGGCAGAGCCCAGTCACGCTTTGAAGGAAATTATTTTCCACCACAATCCTTGTGAAATTCTTCCGGTCACTATTCAACTGGCAAATCAATAGTCTTTCTTTCTCATGTAAATCTTCATCACAAGAGACTGATTATAGAGTCTTCACTACTGCAGACATGGCCCCAATCTAGCCCAAATTATTATTTTTTTTAATTTAATTTAATTTCTTTAAAATTCTTCAAAGTTTGGAATCAGATTAGTTATTCAGTGACCATAATTGTATGATCTGTTACAACACAAACCACCACCGCAAGACCAAATGGCCAGGGTTAAGCCTTGAGTTAACTTGTAAATCCACTAATGTCACATAGTTAAGTGGAACATGGCCCTGAGAAAATAATTTCATCCATTTATCTCCCTCCAGCTTCAAAATAAAACAATGCCAACCAAAAATGTCCCTGCTGGGCCTCACAGAAGGCTAATCATGGAGAAGATGAGCTCTGTGATGGTTTGGTTGTGGTGTGTCTGAGTGCACACATGTGCGCATATGAATGATGTGGCCTCACCAGTGCAGAGCACACAGGAACCTTGATGAGGTTTTCAGCGATGCACTTAGCCTTTCAGCACAGTAGAAGATGTCTCATTGATGTCATAGTTTGCACATGATCCATGCTAGTGCATCCCTGCATCATCGCAGCTATGTAAAGATCCCACAGACTGTCTACACTATAAATTACAATAGGCTAATCAAAAGAAGACCACAGCCATCTTTGTGTCGATGATACATGCATTGCATTATAACGCTACACTTTGACTTTCTTGCAGCTTTTTCTTTGCATGCATCAAAAGCTGATTTGCACCTATTTGTTACAAAACTCTGTAATTAATTTATACTGGAGCAACACAAGGAGAAAACAATATAGTGCAGTTGATGCTTAGTTTTACTGGCAAATTATATAATTGCGGTAAAGGTGCTGTGATGATGTCTCAATGGTACCGTGAGTGTACATAGTTAAAAAAAAAAAAAACTGTGGCAAATGTGAAACACATGTTGGCTCCATATGAAAGCAATAAACAGCTTCTGGCCCCATGTCCCCAATCCCAGCCATCATACAGGGCGTCCAATGATGAGTGTCCAACAAACATTTATAATATTTAATTATTTAGTATGGTGCTTTCCAGCCCTTTAGGTTATACGAGACTCAATCATTCACTGCTAATCACACATTTTGAAATCCTAACCAAAGTCATGTGTAACTGTTTAGTGTGATCTGAGTAATGAGTTCAGTTTCTCTTGTGATATGACTATAGTGAAGTTTTTATACCATCATTCTTACTATGTCATAACAGTTTTCCTACATTAACAGCAGTCAGATGTTAACCTTTCTAAAAAAGTGACAATTCAGGTGACTTCACCAGCTGGTGTGTTCGCTGACAGCTATATTGTGTTCTTGACTGGCTAATGCCCTCGAGGTGTCGCCTTCATCTTGCACCCTGATTCATACAGACACACAAATCATTACTGCCACAGCTTTAACAAATAAAAACCCCTCCATGCTACATTCTAGCCCATATTTTTCTAGGAACTGTGGACAATAGCACCAGACATTAACTTCAAAACTAAAGCTTAAAACAAAAGGAAAAACCCTTCCTGAAAGGTTTGGCTTTATTAGTCTGTCAAAAATGATGACCAGATAATAGGAACCACAGTCACTGGAGACTTTGGGGCCTGAGTCTGGTGCATTCGACCTCGCAGACTTTTTTCCTGCGGCCAAAACAGTGGTTATGGCAGAACAAGACTAGGAGGGGCAACCACAGTGTCACTCATAACACTGTGCCCAGACTCTGTGTGGGTACATGGGTGAACGTGTGCCAAAAAGACACTTCTGTGGGTTCTAAAATTGTGCATTTACAGCATGTGTGCATTATTATCTCTAATCTATCACCTCAAGTTGCAGTGGGACAACTAACCACCCAGTTTTTGTTGTCACTTCACGGTGCAATAACAGTGGCGGTTTATTATTGGCATTCTTGTCTATCCCCTCTGGTCACCTTCAGTTCCAGATGCGAGATAGCTCATGACTTTGGTGGCGTCTGCTGGGGACCTCCAGCAGCTTAAAGTGTTTTGAGTATGCAGCTGCTGAATTTGGCGGGAAGTGTAATTTTGCTGGAATTAGTTAACCTCTGTAGCGCATGTGTCAGAGTCGATTTTATCAAAAACTTGTGTGTGTTTGTGTGTGTGTCCTATAAAGGATGTAGGACTATTTCATAAAGGGCCCCTAAATGCTGTGCTGCTGCTGGCTGTTTGTTTAGAGAGAAAACAAGCCGAATGGGACAGAGGAAAGAGACTCTTCAATTTCCTTATCTCTGATTCTCTCTGGTAACTGTCCAATATCCTTAGTGTCTTACAGAGAGAGAGAGAGAGAGAGAGAAAGAGAGAGTGAGAGTGTGTATGTGTGTGTGTGTGTGCACTCCTTCTCCTGCAGAGTCCAGTCTGTCCAACCTGCGTTCACAAGCAGACTCCTTTACTTGGCTTTCCATCATAACAACCTCCATATGGCAGGCACTACAGTATTGGGCTTTTCTTTTTTCACATGAAATGCATCAGAAAGTTGATGATAATGACATCCTGAGCTTACGTCACACACACACAGGTATTATATCACATACAGTTATATCCTGTCAATTATTGGAAAATGTACAAGAAACTAGAAGGAGATACCAATACACACAATTGACTGTCTGTGAACGTCCTTAGTGTGTTTTGAATGCTGAGTAGTGCTTGCCGGTTCCACTTCCATGTGTCTCTGGAAAGGCAGGTCTATCCCCACTAATCCATACATGTTCATAATGAAATGACTTTCATCTGCAAGGCACTTTAGTGAGCCGAGATAAAAGTTTTTTTAAACTTCACAGCTGGCATAACAAAAAATTTTCCTCTTAAAAATCAACATGACATCTCATGACAACAAAACTTCTCCATCCATCTATCTTCTTCCACTTATCTGGAACCGGGGTGTGGGGTGGGGGGGCAGCCTAAGCAGAGAAGCCCAGGTGCCCTTCTCCTCAGCCAACTCCCTCCAGCTTATCTTGGGGAACACCGAGGTGTTCCTGGGCCAGTCGAGAGATTATGTCTCTTCAGCATGTCCCGGGTCAACTCATGGGCCTCGTCCTGGTAGGACATGCCCAAAACACTTCACCCAGGAGTGATCCTAGTCAGATGCCCAAACAACCTCAACTGGCTCCTTTTAATGTGGAGGAGTATCGCCTCTACTTTGAGCCCCTCTCAGATCACTGCACTCTTCAGCCAACTATATTTAACCAGAATATCCCAGCAAGGTTGGAAAATTCATTGGAAAAGAATACTCTGTCAAACTAACTGAAGGAGACATGTTAAATGTGCTTCTGCAACTAAACTACAAGGAGATACTGACACACAAATTAACATTCAAAACAAACATACAAGACATTCACATACAGTCAAAGAGACATTTAACAAGCAGCACTAGCAGGTTCCATTTCCATGTGCCTTTGAGAAGGCAGATCTATCCCCATTAAACATGCTATGAACTGCTCTTGTGATAGGTCATTTCCTGCATCTGGACCCATCTTGACACTTGCCATTTGTGAACATGAGTGTGGCCAACCCAATAGCAGCCATAGCTTGCCTCCATCACTTTATTTGACACTTTCACAGAATCCAACAACTGGTCTTGCTGCCTCTGGTTTAGATCTAGCAATATTTTGAAATTTCTCTCCAAAGGCCTGTTTGGTTTCCAAGCATTTCTTTAGCTTATGGAATGGAAATTAATAAATACAAAGTATTGATGCATTAAATTAATTGAAACTTTTTGTACAGCTATACTGCAGTAGGGATGTCAAGAGAACTGATCATACCTTTGGATACTAAAATTCTGAAAACGTGATGTTACTTGTTTTATTTAATACCGTAGGTACCACAAGCAGCACGCATGGACCAAGGTGGCAATTCTTCTGGAAGTAATGGGGACAGCATACGGCTAGAAGTGTTCTTGTCCATCTTCAAATGATGAAGGAGGAGGACACCAACGAGTACAGTAAAACCTACATGTGGACCAACTCATTGATAAGAAAGACAGTAAGAATTGGATATGAAGGTACTTTGTGTTGTTATCCTGAAATATGCATTATAATTTTTTGACAAAGCCAGCATTGCCATTGTGAAATCAATAGCCCACAGACTAAAATATTTGAAAGTTATACCTAATAATTATACCTCATTAACAGTAGGTTACTCAGCAACCATCCTAAAATTTGAGTCTGTGACCAGTTAGCAAAATGTTGGAATTTTTAAAAATGGTCTGCCACCCCCAGTGACATTTGTAAGCTGAATGCCATTGCTCACCACAAAAGGAGAGTCTGGAGTCCACGACGGTCGCAGTTACTTCAGGGATGCATGTAATAATAGTGGGACTGAGAAATGAACATGGTGAAAGCTACTGGACTTACAAAACTACAGTTGGAAATTCAAAATAAATAAGTAAATATTAAAATGTGCTGGCAAGGTTTATGCAAAGGAAATTGTTGTTCAGCTTGTTCAAAGCTTCAGTTTCATATGGTGTACCAGATGGCAGTTTGTCTCTGAATATGGAGAAAAATCCCCATTACTAGGTTTCATTTTAGCTTAGACGTGGCGCCATGAATAAGATTGTATATAAAACATGATACATAATATGCATCTGATCTAAAAGCAATGTGACGCAAGTTTAAAACACTCACATTTCCAGTTCCTATTTTCTCCTTCGTCCGATGTTCTAGTCATCTTTTGTATATTCTACTTTTCTAATCAGCTTCCTGTCTTGCTCATCCTGCTCTGCTCTGCTGGCAGCTGCCCTTGCCCTGACATCTTACTGGCTCTCTCCTTCCTTCTGTCTCCTGTTGTTTTACTAGCCAAGCTCTTCTAGCCAGATGTACTCTATATTCAGAGTTTATCTTACCTTGGCTTTAAAACTCTGGTCTTCTATATGAGTCAGGGACTGAGAAAAGACTTCAAAAGAAGAAGAGGCACCTCGGGGAGAGAAGGACATGGAGAAAGAGGCAAAGGCTGAGTGCTTAAGGATGATATGTTGGTTTTTTTAGTGTGCATTTACTTGCTGCACTCATGCTACTTGCCAAAATTATCAAGAAGAAACAGTAAACTCACCCTCCTTTTTAAAAATACTGTACAACCTACAGTATATTTTCAAACTAGAGCACATTATTTTAAGTACCTACTAAAAGTGCTATGCTTGATGTCTTTATTGATGCTTTTCAATAGTCTCTTACTAAATTCCATAACCATTTAGTGTACTGTTCACTTACGACCATTAGGTACAACTGTTCAACTAAACATTGACCCAAGTATCAAATCATTCACATAGTAGCAATTAAATTTAAGTATTTAGACATAGTCAAGACAACCTGCTGAAGTTCAAACTCAGCATCAGAATGGAGAAGAAAGGTGATTTAAGTGACTGTGAATGCAGAGTGATTGTTAGTGCCAGACTGGTCTCTGTATTTCAGAAACTGCTGATCTACTAGGATTTCCTCACAAAATCTGGGGTTTACAGAGAAAGAGAAGATACGTACAAAATAAATACAGCGAGCAGATCTCAGGGCAAAAAGTACCTTGTTGATGGCAAAAGGTCAAAAGGACTGCTTCAAGCTGCTAGAAAGGCAATACTAAGTCAAATAACCACCAGTTACAACCAAGGGGCCCTTGGTTGTAACTGGTGGTTGTAACTGGTTGTAACTGCTAGAAAGGCAATAGTAAGTCAAATAACCACCAGTTACAACCAAGGGCCCCTTATACTGCAGTTACATTTGCCCCTTAGTACCAATTGAGCATCGTTGAAACACCACAGCCTACCTGAGTATTATTGCTGTCCATCCCTTTATGACCGCAGTGTATCCATCTTCTGATGGCTGCTTCCAGCAGGATAACCCACCATGTAACAAAGCTCAAATCATCTCAAACTGGTTTCTTGAACATGACAATGAGTTCACTGTACTCAAATGGCCTTCACAGTCAACAAATCTCAATCCAATGGAGCATATTTGGGATGTGGTGGAACAGATCTGCATCATGGATGTGCAGCCAACAAATCAGCTGCAACTGTGTGATGGTCCAAAATCTCTGAAGAATGTTTCCAGCATCTTGTTGAATCTATGCCCTGAAGAATTAAAGCTGTTCTGAAGGCAAAAGAGGTCCAACCCAGCACTAGCAAGGCAGACCTAAGAAAGTGGCAATAAGTGTATATATATATATATATATATATATATATATATATATATATATATATATATATATATATATATATATATATATATATATATATATATTACTGCTGCTGTCAAGTTTTTAACAAGTTCAGGGTTGGGCTTTACAGCAGATGTTCACTTTACATTTGGTGGAATGAAAACATGAAATGAAAGTTTCAAGCTCCTGTCTTACCACATGCAGTGTGTTACATCACAGTTTAGTCTGGGCTGCAGTTGGCTCAGGCCAGTTCCCAGGATTTCCAAGAATGACGCAATGCAGTGTAAATAAACAACACATTTAAAAATGGTTTCCATGAATGATAACAATGAATCCATTATTTTTTAAAGCTAACAGGATAGCTAACATGGCATGGGGGAAGCTGACAGTAAAGGTTCAGTAGTTTGGAAGAATTTCATCAGTCTAGCTCGAGCTCACACTTATGTCGAGTGTGGCACTTGTTGGGAGGCTTTTATTGCAATATTACTGCAACAATAACATGTTGTCATCAACTAGATCAATATTATTTTGCCAGCAATGTCCTGTGAGGGCAAGCAATGCAAGCAGCACTTGCCCTGTGAAATTTTAAAACAGACATGAATTAAAACCTGCCACCTGAAGCCAGGGTACTGTATCAAATTGAAACTGAAAGAAGTTGGATTAGTGCATCCCTAATGTGACTAAGTTAATTAAGCTTGGTGTTGCTCTCCTCTGTATGCGCATTTAATGGGCAAGGATGTACAAGAACAGAACCACATTGCCAAATATAAATTACTGCAATTACTGCAAGTTTATATTTGCAGCATGGTGGCATGGTGGTTAGCACTACTGCCTCACAGCTTGAATGACATCTAGAAGGTTCGATTCCACCTTGGCCCAGGCCTCTGTGTAGAGTTTGCATGTTTTCCCCGTGCCTGCATGGGTTTCCTCCAGGTGGTCCAGTCTCCTCCCACAGTCCAAAGACATGCACTTACTGGGGTTAAGTTAATTGGTCTCTCTAAATTGCCCATAGGTATGAATGTGAGTGAAAATGGTTGTCTGTCTCTCTGTGTTGGCCCTGCGACAGGCTGGCAACCTCAAACTATGACAGCTGGGATAGGCTCCAGCCCCACCCCCACCCCCCACCCCCCGTGACCCTGGACAGGATAAGTGGAAGAGAATGGATGGATGCTAACTGAACCATGTAAAGATAATGAATCAGCAATACGGCTGGGAAGTATGGGGCCAAAAAAAAAAAAAGTTTCATTGCATTGCTTCACAAACAGATGTACAAGGGCAGCTAGAGAAAATTTTCAGGCTGTGTTATTTACAGTGCAGGAGGTACCCTCCGGGGGGTTTCCACCTTTGAATTGTTTGTGGCCACAAACCTTTAGGTGTGTTTGACCTATAATTAAACAAAGCTGAGTGAATGAAACCACCGTTGCACCACTGAAGCTTCCCACAGGGTTCTGATGTGGTCTTCCTCCTAATTCCTGTTTGAACACAAGCTTAAAGTTGTTCAAGTGAAATGGAAGCAGAGCTGAAAATCGGAGTAACAGATGGATATGCCAGTGACAGTTGCAGCTCTGTTAATGTTCTCCAGCACAACTGCTTGCCACACTGCTGAGCAAAATGTTATTTTATGGAATTTTGGTGCACATTTTATGCTCAAGATTGAATATTTTATAATCAGTTTAACACTAAATGCTGATTGGCTGCTGGAGGATATGGTACATTTGAACATGTTATGGAGAAGTTCTTGTATGTTTAGGCTCATGTACTCATACACACACACATGACATCTATCTGCAGCAAGCATCGCCTTGAGTACACAAATACTCAAATTGCAGCTGCGTGTACAGTAGAAAATTATATTTTACAACACATCCATCCTTGTGAATAATGAGGGTTAGGGGCCTGATTAAGTATCGTTTTCAACCTTTGAAATCCAGCATTTCTTTAGTGCACTAGGCAACACACACACACACACACACACACACACACACACATACAGGCTGACTGTGATAGGTACACATGGATGTCTGTTGGCAGAATATGACAGCGATAATATGCAAATCTAGAGAACCATCTGGTCGGTGCAATGCTTAACGCCAATTGGTAGAGGCCAAGAATTTTTTTTTGATTAAAATTCATCTCATGTATCTGTTTCTGTCCGAGTACCTGTGTGAGTTTAAATGAAACCTTAGGTTGGTTATCAAGAAAAGGCTTTATAGATGAAGGACTGGAATTAAAACGGAGGGTAAAAGAACGAAAAGCAAGAATTTATTGAAATTGGAGGAGGGTAAATGTTGTGTAATTCTGGCAAAGCTGCTGTTGTGTTTAATGACGATAAATATTCTAGTGTGTATGGACACAGGAAACTGCACCACAACCATGGTTTCTAATGTGAATGATATACAGCTGCATATATTTAATTCCTACTCAGCACAAATACAAAATGAAAAAAAGAAAAGAAATTGAGTACATGGACAGTGACAAGAAAGAGACAGCATATTTCTCTCATACTGTATTCTTGTCATTGGATCCCTGTTAAATACAGAATTGAATTTAAAATCCATCTCTTCGCATGCAAGATCTTGAATAATCAGGTCCCATCTTATGTTCAAGACCTCCTATTAACACATCACCCCAATATAGTACTTCACTCTCAGACTGCTGGCTTACTTGTGGTTCCTAACATATTTAAAAGTGGACTTGGAGGCAGAGCCTTTAGCTTTCAGGGCTCTCTTCTACAGAACCAGCTCCCAGTTTGGATTCAGGACACAGGCAGACTCTTTATTTTTAAGATTAGGCTTAAAACTTTCCTTTTTGATCAGGTGACCTTGAACCTCTCTCAATTATGCTGCAATAGGCCTAGGCTACTGGGGGGTTCACATGATGCACTGAGTGTTCCTCTTTACACACCTCTTTTCAGTCTCTGTTTATACACCACTCTACATTTAATCATTGGTTATTATTAATCTCTGTCTCTCTTCCACAAAATGTCTTTTGTCCTGTCTCCCTCCCCTCACCCCCAACTGGTCACGGCAGATGACTGCCCCTCCCTGAGCCTGGTTCTACCGGAAGTTTCTTCCTGTTAAAAGGGAGTTTTTCCTCCCCACTGATGCCAACTGCTTGCTCATAGGGGGTTGTTTTGATTGTTGGGCTTTTCTCTGTGATTATTGAATTCTGTGCTCCTTGAGGTGAATGTTGTGATTTGGCGCTATATAAATAGATTGAACTGAGCATTATATTTACAGTTCCAACCTTCCATCTGTACAAGATAATGATAATTGAATGTAATAGTGTTGGCCCTTGAGTCTGAGTGCACATGAAAGGCTGACTAAGAGGTCACTCATTCAATGTCATGTACTAGTGGAATTGAGTGCACACTGGCATAACAGAGAAAGACAACAAGTTTATTTGCAGATTTGGAGGGTCCAGAATTTGGGCAGCAATCACAGGGCCAGAGAATGACAGGGGAGAAACCCAGGAGGGTCCTTGGGCACATATTTTCCACTAACTCACAGAAGGGGTCGTGTAATAGGCGTGGTCTGCACAAAGCTTCGAAGTGCAAACCTGGCACCAGACCACAATACCTACTGCTGATGCAATAATCTGGCAGTGACTGAGGCCTCTTAAGTAGTCAGCCTTGAGGACCACATGAGGAACAGGTGAGTTAATAAGTGAATATTTTGCAGGTGAGAGTTTGGCACATGGCACAGGTAATGAAACAGGTAAGTCACACAACCACTGACACACATACACAGGGAAGAAAGAGAGAACACGGGCCAGCACAGGAGGAGCCAGGGACCATGACAATCAAATCTTTATTTTGAACATATACATATGGTAAATGGACTAGTTCTTATATAGCACTTTTCTCACTCTATCTGAGCACTCAAAGTGCTTATACAACACGTTTACATTTAAGCTAAGTGCTTTTATTGTCTAATATTCACACACATTCATACTCCAACACTTGCGTCGGAGAGCAACTTGGGCTTCAGTATCTTGTCCAAGGATACTTTGGCATGTGGCCCGGAGCAGCCAGGAATCAAGCCGCCAACCTTCTGGTTAGTAGGTGACCTGCTCTACCTCCTGAGCTACAGCCACCCCCTATGAACCCCATATGAACCCCATATGAACCCCATATGAACCCCATATGAACCCCGTATGAATCCCATATGAACCCCATATGAACATATACATGACAAGTGTTAATACACAAAAAAACAAATGAACATGAAATCAGTGAAAGCCATCGTGTTCACCTGTGACCATTGATGTTCTTATGATGTAAAGCACTTTGAATTGCCTTGCCACTGAAATGTGCTATACAAATAAATTTGTACTTACTTACGTACTTACTTTTGACATAGTAGTTCATCTGCCTCATGATCCATCACAATTTTTAGTTTATTGTAATGTGTGAAGTAGAGAGCAAAAAGTTATCATTTCTGATGTAACTGGCAGCTGTACTGTATAAACTAAAGAGAATTTAAAACCACTGAGGAGTCAAGAGGCACACAGTCATATTCAGAATAAATGAATCTTACTCTGATTCTTGTGAAAATAGAAAAAAAAACAGTGCCCATAAAAACAACAAATATGACCTTGACATTATACACAAACTGCATTTGTGCAAACATAGTAGTAGTTTATTTGATAATGCATAAAATAATTGGCAGCCCAACAGCTTTGAAGATACAGTAGGTATGTTACAATACAATTTGGCTCCAATTCAATCGACGTAAAGTCACACTTCAGACGTATGGGATTGATTCAAAGGTATATAGGAATTTAATCTGGCCTTTTTTCTTTCTGTTGATGAAGTTTCATTAAAATCCGTAAATGCGAAAGTGGTTTTTGGAGCGGTGGAATTTAGGAGGTCTGACCGGCTGGTTCATGGCCGCCGGAAAATCAATGAAAAATGCACATGATTTCTGCCCAATTAAACCAACACGCATTCATGAAATATCCTATATATTGCATCATCATGCTGTAAAAACATCTTAAATTGACAATTATAATTTCATTTATAAATTTTAGTGCATTTTATGCTCGATGATATGTGATTTTTGTAGGATATTTTATGATTAATCACTAAATATTTGGTTTAAAAATTGTACTGACATGTACTTACTAAAAACTAATTACATTCCAAATTTAATTTGATTCTGTTGGGAAATATGAAAGTTATGGCCATTTAGCTCTCTAGTGATGACACACTTTCTTTAGTTAAATAAGTAAAACAAGAGGAGAAAATTACGTACTTCTTTTCATTTTGTGACATTTTGACAAATGTCCAGCCACAGGTCAAGCATAATATTAAGTCAGCAGCATTTGTGGTGAAAGCAAACAAATCTGTGCACACACTGCCAAATTCTTTTCCTCTGTGACTACTTTTTGTATTTGTGATCCATAGGTAGGGGAACAAAAGATGAGCCATTTGTGTGTACAGTATAATTTTCATTGGCACTGGCAGAGACGATTTGGCAAGTTTTTCATGGGCGCAACCCACATACTCGAATCTGCTGTGCAGCCCACAAATGTACACTGCTCAAAAAAATAAAGGGAACACTTAAACAACACAATATAACTCCAAGGAAATCAAACTTCTGTGAAATCAAACTGTCCACTTAGGAAGCAACACGAATTTCACATGCTGTTGTGCAAATGGAACAGACAACAGGTGGAAATTATTGGCAATTAGCAAGACACACTCAATAAAGGAGTGGTTCTGCAGGTGGGGACCACAGACCACTTCTCAGTACCTATGCTTTCTGGCTGATGTTTTGGTCACTTTTGGATGTTGGTGGTGCTTTCACACTCGTGGTAGCATGAGACGCACTCTACAACCCACACAAGTGGCTCAGGTAGTGCAGCTCATCCAGGATGGCACATCAATGCGAGCTGTGGCAAGAAGGTTTGCCGTGTCTGTCAGCGTAATGTCCAAAGGCTGGAGGCACTACCAGGAGACAGGCCAGTATACCAGGAGACGTGGAGGAGGCCGTAGGAGGGCAACAACCCAGCAGCAGGACCGCTACCTCCGTCTTTGTGCAAGGAGGAACAGGAGGAGCACTGCCAGAGCCCTGCAAAATGACCTCCAGCAGGCCACAAATGTGCATGTGTCTGCACAAACGGTTAGACACCGACTCCATGAGGATGGTATGAGGGCCCGACGTCCACAGATGGGGGTTGTGCTCACAGCCCAACACCGTGCAGGATGCTTGGCATTTGCCAGAGAACACCAGGGCCGCACGAGGTCACACGACCCTCCATGTGCTCGCCAGAGGTAGCATGACTGCCATTAGGTACCGAGATGAGATCCTCAGACCCCTTGTGAGACCATATGCTGGTGTGGTTGGCCCTGGGTTCCTCCTAATGCAGGACAATGCTAGACCTCATGTGGCTGGCATGTGTCAGCAGTTCCTGCAAGATGAAGGCATTGAAGCTATGGACTGGCCCGCCCATTCCCCAGACCTGAATCCAACTGAGCACATCTGGGACATCATGTCTCGCTCCATCCACCAACGTCATGTTGCACCACAGACTGTGCAGGAGTTGTCGAATGCTTAGTCCAGGTCTGGGAGGAGACCATCCGCCACCTCATCAGGAGCATGCCCAGGCGTTGTAGGGAGGTCATACAGACACATGGAGGCCACACACAATACTGAGCCTCATTTTGACTTGTTTTAAGGACATTACATCAAAGTTGGATCAGCCTATAGTGTGTTTTTCCACTTTAATTTTGTGTGTGACTCCAAATCCAGGCCTCCATTGGTTAATAAATTTGATTTCCATTGATAATTTTTGTGATTTTGTTGTCAGCACATTCAACTTTGTACAGAACAAAGTATTCAATGAGAATATTTCATTCATTCAGATCTAGGATGTATTATTTGAGTGTTCCCTTTATTATTTTTTTAGCAGTGTATTTTCCTTCCAAATGTGACACCATTTAAGGGGAAATAAACAGGCTTCCCAACAGTGTAAGTGTCAGGGTTGAGAGGTGCGGTGTGAGAGGGAAGAGGCAGGACCCAAGGGCAGAGCTTCAGGAACATGGGGTTTAATAAACAGGAACCAAAAACACACAGGAACTCCCCCCTGGGAAGTACACAGGTTAGGGGGGAGAACCGGGGAGACCAGGAAACACAAAGGGACTACGGCAGGGAGCAACCACAACGGAGGAACACAACTGGGGGGTAACCACGAAATGACACGACGAGGAACGGAAGAAAACTGAAGGCTTAAGAATACATGAGGGCAATCGGGGCAAGAGGAAACAGCTGGGGAACACAGGTGAAGCAAATCAGAAAAACAACAGGGGGAAGCAAAGTCAAACACGAGACATGGGGAACACAGGACTATCAAAATAAAACAGGAAGGGACAGGACCAGGAAGACGCAGAAACATCAGGGACCAGGGAAACCAGGAAATAAAACAGAAAACACTGGGCCACCGGCCCAGGACCATGACAGTAAGATTTATTGCCAAGAAGCATTGTTACAACAAAGAAATAATTGATCAAATACAAATTTCCTTATTTTCTGTGCTGAATTTAGTTTTATTTGCAATTTATTTGTGTGAATTGTTGATGGACAGACTCACAGGCAAATCACCATCGCATAAGCTCATTAGTCCTTCAGCTAGATGAGCTAAAAAAAAATTAACAGTTTGATCATGGAGGCAACATGCTGGTAAATTTGTTTTTGGTTTTTTTGTTTGTTTTTTTTGGTCTTGGATAGCCAGCTCTATAATATAATAAAGTAGTAGTATTAATTAAATTGTTTGTTTCAAAAATGTCATAATTTTGCCAACTCCAAATGTCTTATTTTCTCTAAATTAGTGTAACAAAATTAAGCAACTCCTCACACTGGAGGAGATATAAGCATGCCATGAAGCTCCCGACACACAGTTTTTGTGCTGATGTGAATGCCAGAGGAGGTTTGGAACTCTGCATGAACTGTGTGTTTATGACTTTTGCACACTATGCACCACAGCACTCAGCAAACCTGCTCGGTAGCTTTACATGATCTGCCACTTTGTGGCTGAATTGCTGCGGTTGCTCAGAGCTTCCACTTTGCAATAATACCACTTACAGTTGATTGTGGTATGTTGGGAAGAAATATCATGATATGACTTGTTGCAACAATGGCACCCTATTACAGTACCACAACTGAATTCAGGCAGTGGCCTATTCCTTCACAAATGTTTGTAAAGGCAGACTGCATGGTTAGGTGCCTGTGGCAGTGGGACTGAAAACACCTGAACTCAATGATTAAATGGTGTGGCCCAATACTTGTGTCCATATAGTGTATCTTAAGCTGAAATGAAGCTGGAAACAGATGGAAAATTGAGCCTGAATTTCAAGTCAGTGTAGTCTGTTTTGGTTCAGGTAAATTTGAGTCTTATTATTCTTGCCTGTCCTCAGTTTGGGTACAACCCTGCTCTGAGTTTGGTGCATTTCTACAGCAGAGAGGATCTCGCTGTATGAAACTAAAAAAAAAGAAAAGTGAAACAATATGCAGACATTTTCAACACATACAGTTGTGGTTTTTTTCCCCATTACCCTTAAGACAGCCCCATGACATGGCAGTCTCTTTGCGCTACTAATAAATGAACCACAGGCCATCAAAAAAGCAAACATACGTTCATGTTTCCTCAACTTCCCAGCATTCCCAGCTGCAGTGTTGACACGACGCATGTGAGACAGAAGTAATGTGTGGAAAACTACAAACACCACCGTATCAACCAAGTGTGAAGCATCTTTCAGAACTCAGCCCGGAGCCTTGGACCAACCTGCTCATCAAAAACAGAAGGGAAATTACCCTGGCCTGGTGAACACACACACACTCAGAAAGACACAGGTTTAATGAATCCCAGCTGTGAATGGTTGCGTGATACAGCAAGACAACAATTAATGTGAAGAGGAGGCAGGACATGTTGACCCACTAAACAGAGAAAAGGAGCATGAAAGAGAGAAATGCAAAGACGGAGGGAAGGTGAGAGACATTAGAAAGAGAGGTTAAGAAGAGAGACATAAAATTGCTTAGGTACAGCAGGAAAAAAAAGCTGTTTGGATCTGGTGTAAGATGACTCTAAATACATTAGTCAGTTTCTAATAGGTCACTTTATGCTATCTTAATCTAAATATGTGACATTTATTTTATAACATTAAAATGAGACTGCATATAGACAAATCACTCAGCACAACATCAGCTTAAGCACTCTAGACATGCTCCACACTGAAGAGACAAACCACTCTAAACAGAATTACTGTGTGTTATGCTGAAAGGCCTACACGGCTCAGATAGTCAACAAGAATACATTTCTGCAAAGCCTGAAGCCAGATGAATTAAGAAAGAACTGAAGGCCAAATGTTTCTGTGTTTTAACTTTACTTCGCAACCTTTATTTCACTACAGTGTTGACATGAACCCAAACGTACCCATATAACTCAAAGTTTCTCTCAGTACTGCGGGTGCCTGTGAAATCCGTTTTTCATTATCTGTCAATGAAGCAAATGTTGACTTAAAGTTTGCAAGTCTTGACTCACTATTTCACACACAAGACTTGTGAGAATTTGATTTCAGTGTTTAACCTTAGTAAGGTCTAAGTGAAGAAAGCCTGCAACATGCTGATCACAAGTTGTTGTTGGTGGTGTTTGTGGTGGTGGGGATCCTGGAATAAGTGTCTTAACATTTTATGTTCCATTAATTGTCCATATTGTATTTGTTTGTGTACAGAGAAACAAATTGAGTTTATGAGGCACTTAACAAATAATGAACAAGTAACATGCAAGCAAGTAATCCTGCTTGGTCACAAACAAGTCTGCAAAGAAGAAACTGCAGATGAAGCTGCAATACCACCAGAAACTGAGACCCCCCCCCCCCCACACACACACATCATCTCTATATTAAGAATTCCATACTAGTTCAGTAAGAATGTCTTCTGGGCTTACCTCCAAACTAGCCTGGGAAGAATTGTTTTGTTTTGTTTCTTTCCATTTCTTTTCAGGATAACACAAATGTGTCAGGGTAAACACAGATACAGTCGTCCCTGCGCAAACGACAGCAGAGGTTGTTTGCACAAGCTGTTGTTACGACCTACAGCGACACTTTAAAGTAAAACAACTGTGTGATTAAGCGCATGTAAAATGTACCCTAGTGTCCTCACATGAAAAGCGGGCGGGAGCATTCAAAGATTGGATGTTAACCCTAACCATGATCTCATCCTAATGTGGGATTCATGGTAGTCTGTACAGTTATCTGGCTACAAAAAGCCAAAAGCATTTTGGATGTGCATGTTATGCAGAAGTGGCTGCAGTGGACACTTTTAATTGTTCTTATCACTGACTCCAAGTAACAGTTGCACTTCAACTCTTTGTCATAACCCCTTTAGTCACGATACACAAATTTTGGTGGGAAAAAATTAATCTTCTGCCTATATAATCTTTTTAGGTAGGATATGTCAGAAAATGGCTATTACAGTTCAATATTTAACTTTAGAAAGTGATGTACAGCACCTGAGACTGGCGACACACTGCAGTGGGGGCGGTGTCGCCAGTCTCAGGTGCTGCAGCACCACGGCCCTGGGCTCACCTCCCTCTGCCCTGTGCTGGGGTGTGGGAGGTCGGGGTGCTTATTGAGCCAGTGTAGAGCTGGCTCTCTTCATCCAGGTTGCCTCTTGTCCTCCTGGTCATAACCCCCCCCCCGCACCCACCCCCACACACACACACACACACACAAAATGCAAAATACACATCACTCATACATGTAGGGTGGAGAGGCCACATGCAGAGCCGCACGGCCACTTGCCCCTCCTTTTAATTGCACTTTAGTCGCTATAATTCACAACACGTCTCGATACACACAGGACCTTTGGTTCAGCCATGTTACTCAGAGATTGACGAGATGGGGCTACTGAGGTGGCCCCACTCAGATCCTCATTACTGTCTGTCCCCAAATTTTATTTGCACTTTAGACATTGAGGTTTTTGGGGGGGAGCAGTGTGGGTGAGCACTGACTACATGCAGTTGGTGCTTGGGCACAACTGTCCCCCTCAATTTTAACTGCACCCTATACACCTCATTCATTCACAAACATAAACACATACACTTACAGGTTGGGGAGGGGTGGATGGGTCATCTCACACCCCGATTTCTTACACCTCGCCCGGGGTGGGGTTTGGGTGGTTCCTCAGGGACCAGACTGGCGGCGTATTGGGGTCACTGCTGGCCCTAGGAGGGTTACCATTTCCCCCATGTTCAGAGGTGGGTGGCTATGGATGAATGTGTGTCTTTGTGTATTTGTCATAGTCTTTG
>JAMQGT020011582.1:0-106569 GCA_024447675.2 Pterophyllum scalare | reverse complement strand
TATTTTATGCCCTGTTCTTGGTTCAGTTGCGTATTCTACCATCAGTGTTTATTTAAAAGGTCTGCCTGTCACTGGGGTGAATTACAAGACAACAGTTAGAGATGAATATCTGGAGGATAAATTAGGCTTTTACCATAAATAATTAGTTTGTTATTGCAGTGACCTATTAAATGGGAACACAACCAAATGAGAAGAAAATATGGATGTTCCCCTCCACAATTTAGTGTCTATGTAGATGTCAGCTTTGCTCCATGGAAAGAATCCACTCACTGGCAGACCTGATCATCCTGAAACCAGACAGGCTTGGCAGGTTTTTTTATGTCACTTAAAAACTTGAAATTAGTACAGAGGTTGGATTTTGTTTGGACGGATCTGCCTAGAGCACGCTTTTAAAGCAATACCATTTGCTCTGTCACGTTCCCTGAAAAGACAATCACGCAATAACTGCCAATGAAATGGAAGAAACCAAAAAGCCATTAGTAATAAATTAATACCATCTTTACTGTTCTGAGTGACTTAAAATTACAGTTTGTTTTTAGCACAGACCGCACTTTCTCATACACTGCCTACAACATCCCCTCGCCCGGGACTGTAGCCAGGCTGAGATCGCCAAGCTTATCCAGCAGATCATCATGGTGGCTGGTTGTTGAATAATGGATATGCTGTAGCAGTGTCTGGTGGTGTTTTCTGCAGTAAATTATAAGTGCCCTTTGAGTCAGTAATAAAACACAAATAGGTGTCCTGTGAAAATGTTGTGAGGACATGTGAGAGAAAACACAGCAGCCTCGTGTAGTAAGTCATTTTCTACACATTACTCCATTGAGATTAACAAACCAAACAAGTTCAAAGCCAGCAAAAATAATAAATAAGATAAAGGTCATCAAAAATACTTTCTTACTTAATTCAACAATGGTGATAATCAATAACTAAAGTATTTTGAAGTAAGCAAGCGAGTCGATAGACATTCTATTTTTGACTTCAATGAAACTGCGAGTGTTTTTAAGCCAGAAAATCAGAATCATCAGGTTAGACATACAGAAAAAAAGAAGAAAAAAAATCAGAATTGGCCAAGAAAATTGCAGTTGTGCATTTCCACTTAAAACCAGAGAGGTCACCCCCTACTGGCCAACACAAAGAATGCAGGTTTAAGGTGCTTCATGTTTCAGACCTAGAAGCTACCTCAACTTTTCATAGTCTTGCTTGGTTTGCAGCGGTCTGTTAACACAAGTTAATATTAGCAAACTGTAGCCAGATGCTGCTAGATATTGAGTCAGTTTGCTTGCTTATTTGTCCCATAATAGTCAGTTATGTCTGTAATTGTCACGTCATAATATTTGATTTTTGCTGGTTTAAAATGATACTGTTAACCATCAGATCTCTTTCATAATCCTTTCTAAACAAATTAGGTAACATTAACCACCCCAATCAAGTTATTTCCTCTTTTAAAACACTCACTTTGCAAGTGAAAATACACACTAGAACCCAAAGGTTACTGGCCAAGTACCTTCAAAAGACACTATTTGGTTATTGTCATTGATACAATAGTACCCAAATGTGGACAATGTGATAATTCAAGGAGGGATTTCTTGATTTTTGGAGTTCACTGACACATGCTGCCAAGGCAAATCAATCAGCTAAAATTTCTACGTTGGCTAACCAGCCTGAAATCCTACACTGCACTGTCTAATCCTCACAGGCCTTTTTAAAACTACGCTGTGATAACAGAGACACCTACTTACTGTTTGCCTCAGTTGGCTGCTGGGGACCAATTGGAACAGTTTATCCAGCGAGAAACAGCCAGAGAATAAGCTTGGCATAACACAGTTAATTGCCGGCGGCCTCGTTTTAAACTAAACAGCAGTCGGTGCGCTGGGGAGCGTGAGGGCCGAGGGTGGAATGTGTGAACTGTGCATGTGTGTCTATGTATCTGTGTGTGGTAGTAATAGCTGGGCATGTATGTGTTTTCAGAGACTTGAGGCTCTGAGGGGTCATATCCCATTAAGTGAAAGTTACAGGGCTGAGCCTAATCAACCCCAGGGGAGAACCTATGACTTCCAACATTACCTCACGCTATGGCTTTAAGACCCTGTTAAAAGGATTTGCCTCAGTTTACCCTCAATGACCAGGAATCAAATCAGACTGTATAGTGAGGGCAAGAAATCTCAAGTTCAGATCCTAATGAAATGACTTACAACTGTCTGGGTAAATTGTTCTCCATGCACCACTAACTTTAAAAACATCCCAAGACTATTCTGCAGTTCTGACATTTAATAGGGTTTTGCTAGCCTCAACTGTTACTTTACCCTTAAAATGGCAGAGTGCAGTGCTGTTCTTATATGCTTCTGGCATCCTCTGCATATGCACAGCAACTTTTTACTCAAACCCATCAACATAATTGTCTTATATGTTATTCTTTGTTAACTATAGCATGCTGAGGTTTGTTACAAATTCAAACTTTTTTCATTATAATTGAACTTTGCACTGCATAACAGAGTTGGCTGATCATCTGTGTCAATCTACCATGTTATTTATCCATCCATCAACAATTTTCTTCCACTTATCCAATTGAGGGTCGCGATGGAGCTGGAGCCTGTCCCAGCTGTCATGGAGCGAGAGCCGGGGTACACCCGGACAGGCTGCCAGTCTATCGCAAGGCTAGCACAGAGACAGCATACCATTCACGCTCACGTTCACCCCTATCTGTGTTTATGACTGCTCATCTAAGCAATGCTCACTAGTGCCACTAGTGGTCAAAATTTCCACAGTGACACATTAAAAAAAACAAACACTATAAAACACACTTATATATTCCACTACTACCACTTGAAAAAAGCCACAAAAAAATAACAGAAAGTCATTAATATTAAACTGCAGGAGTCTGATAGGTGAACAAGATTAATTGCACAAGGCATTTTATTTACCCATAAATTTTCTTGTACAAGATTTAGAAAAATGCTTACCAGTTTAAAAAGGTCAGTAAAAGTACAATAAATCATTCTGCGTGATGTCTGATTGAATTAGACGTTGATTTAACGTTCATACATACCACAAGTGGCTAATAAAACAAAATAACTAGTTGAATTTATGTGAAGCATTTAAATGATTGGGTCCAACTGGTTTACATGACTCAAAGAGAGCTCATAAAAACCGAGGGTTTGAAATATGAAGGGTGTGATAGTTCTGTAACCTGTATACATGTAACATGACGTAAATGCAAACAATAACTATGTTTCTACTTCCAATAAAAGTGCTGGCTTGTCCCCGTTTCTTTTTCAGAAATACAGTATAATACACAAGTGTTTTATTTACTCTTTAGGCACTATGCAGTCATTGAGAAGGCAAGTAACAGCACTCCTGTACATTTCATTAAAGCCTTAACAGTGTAGATATTGTTTATAATTGGCGCTGTTTATTTTTTAAAGCCTGGAACATCTTATTTTAGTGCCAAAGTACCCCAAAATTTAAATTTATTGTATTAATACCTATTACTGTATAGAAAACACACTTCCAGCATCAATATTTTAAGGAATTTATTGCTGGCTTTGCACACTGTACAGCTGAGTCTAAACCTGTGGTAGAATAATTGGAAGTAATTATCAGTATATTAAAGCTCTGAGGTAAGTTAATAATATTATCATGACTTTTGGATACAGACAAATGAAGTGCTGTTAGTAGCCGGGTGTTGTCGAGGTGAGCGGGGCCCATGCAGGATTCCTTGGGGGAATCGTGACAGAGACAGAGCACTCTTTGTGCAGCGGCGCCCCAGCCCCGGTGGCCTGAAACGGGCCAGGACCATCAGGGGACTCGCTTTCCACTAGGTCAGAAGTGTTCTGTCGACAGCTCATTGATCACAGCTCATCTTGTCATTTGATCATCCTTCATGAAACGATGTGCAGACACACTCATATGCACACATGCATTCACACTTGAAAACATAATCAGATACCCTACAGCCGCTAGTAAAACAATACGGTCTTCCTCTTTGGTCGGGGGAATGAAAAACAGACAGTGTCCAGCGGTAGCTCTGCATGTAGGTAGAGAGCTGGAGTGCCGGGCTGTCACTGCAACAGTAAAACATGGAGCCGAGTGCCTCACAGGCTGGGTTAACGGGCTCCCAGGACTCGTGAAAAGCGAACAAAAGGCCCAGTTCTGAGCCGACCGCACAAGTCGCTGCCCAGGGTTTCACTGGCCATGTCCTCCAAGCCCTCCTGTTGCTGTTAAACTAAGTGGACTTTTACGAGAGGGCGGTAATACATGCCTCTGTGAGCCGACAGTGTAACTATGAGCTGTAACAATTAAACAGAGCGCAGGAGAGCTTTCATAATTGTATGTGTCACATCACTGTAAGTCTATTCATAATTACAAAGTCTTCCTATGAGCAGTGATGCGTTAGACTGGCCTTCATATTCAGCGTCATGCCGCAGCAATGAATCATAACATAGAGAGTCCTGCTCACAACTGCCTGAACAAACCAACTTACAATGTGAAGCAGAAGCAGAGTGCAAAGACTGTGATGTAATACTTCACACCACTAAAAAGTAAATTTAGCAAAAAAGGAGGGAAAAACTGTGTTGATATTTCACAAACATTTATAATATATGCCTCTGGATCTATATCAGTCAGTTGTTTACCCAATCCTGTGCCAGCAAGGCCTCTTCCAGGAATTCCTCCATATCAATGTTGTGGAGCAGCGAAGAAATAAAGTACAGCCTGAGTGTGATGAGGGTTCCAGGCTGCACTCCGGTCAGGTGGCTAAGCTGTGCTGTGCAAGTCAAATGGCCCATGACTTACCACACAAGAAGGTATTCGAAGACTGATCATCTACTGCATGTGCAACAATATTTGCTTTATGGATGGCTAAAATGAATGAGGACTTTCCATGTTTCAACAGGCATGAGAGTCAAGAGAGATGAGTGCAGGGACCAGAGCTGGGTCAAAAGCTGTTACAATTAAATCTTACCATTTACTCAATTTAGCTCTGTGTGAGTAAGACCGACAAAAAAAAGAACTTAAGTATTTTTTAATCGCTGTATCTGCATTTGTGATTTTACACTGGATTATCAACCGCAGTGTACTTCAGCTGTAATTCTTCATTCATCTCTCTCTGTATCTAAATCTTGTAACCTGATTCGGGTTCCCATCTTTTCCAGACTCACAGCCAGACAGCAGGCTGCAGTGAGTGCTGTTACTGAGACAATTTGATACACACATCTAGTTTGACCCTTTACCTTAAATAAAATGTGAAAAGAAACAGGAAACACTGGATTTGCTGTAAACTGTAAACATTCCAGATGTCTATCCGACCATACACCGTGCCTTACTGGGTCTATATACTGTATATATAATGTTTTACAGCGTCAAACCTGTGGTCGTGCTACCCACAGTGCAAAACAGACACTGCTGACGTGTTCATCCCTCCTGTCTGGGGAGGGGTGAGGGTGCCGGGGTAGGAGTACTGGGCTTTTGTCCGACCACATGTCTATTGTGGCTAAACCTTTCCCTTGGGGGCAATTAGGACCTTTTAGTTTGTTGTAAGAGGACCTAAGTATGAGTGGGTTGAGCCAGGAAAAACATTTTTGAGCTAAACCAAAAACAGAAGCGCATTGAGCTCCTCTGCACTCCTGGACTTCTGAGCATCTCTCTATTAAGAAACGTGCAGGCCTACACTGAACAGACAGGAACTGTGGCAGCTTTACAGGGGCAAGGAGGTGACAGGGGTGAGCGAGCAGTGGCGAGAGAGACTACAACTCCCCCCCGAAGCCTATCCAAGAGGGCAAACAGCTTAAGACCAACAATGCTGTTGGGCAAAGACATGCTTCAAGAGAATCTAGAGTAAGGAGAGATCCATGTTTCACTTCAACTTTCACATGGTTGGGTGGAAAACTGGGGAGCGGGAAGTGCAACGGGTAATGGTATGCAGTGAGATCGGCTGTGGCGTGCAGAAAGCAAACACGTGTGTTGTTTAACACAACAGAAACGCAGAGCCAATGAAAAGACATTACAGTAAGCAAAGGCAGCTACAGCAGAGGTGTTGGGCTACACATGTGAGAGATAAGAGAACTTGTTGTAGGTATAAGTGTAAGTAATTGAAAGAGTCAGTGTTTACACAGGGCTGAAAATGAAGGCGCAAGTATGTTTGAGAGATGGAACAAGATAAGGGCTTAGGAAAAGAAGGACAGCGGCAGACAGAAGAAAGAAAAAAGCAGGTAGAGAGAGATTCCATTCATGCGGGGACCTTATCTTCCTGCAGAAGGGATGTTTCCCATGGCAGGCCTGAGTGGATCAGCAAAGAACAGTGTTAGAACCTCTGAGCAAAAAACCCATGAGTGATGAGGTGGGGTTAAGAGAACTGAACCCATTTAAGTCACCCAAATAAGGGCTGTACAAGCCCATGATGGATGTTCTGGAGTTCCTGAGAGAAAGAGCACTGGCAATGGGAATGGTGATGGGTGGGGAGGGAGCGAGGTCCTGTGATCCCTACTTAATAAAAACAAATTGGTTTGATAAACGATACAGGGTTAATGTCTACAAAGAAATATGTGTACTCACTTTGTAGCAGTAGCATAATTTATTTCAGCACAATAACACTAACAGCGCTCAATAACATGTGACACAGAGTTCCACAGTTTTTATATCAGTGACTTCAGACAATCTCTCATTTAAGAAGCCAAAAGTCACAAACAGGCCCATCGCAGCTGAAGCAAAAAGAATTTATCATCTGGAGCATTTTCAAAACACACAGCACTTATTACTCCACTAAAAATGAAACATTCAAGTGTTGGAAGGGATAACTGCGCATCAAGCCAACATCCCTCTCTCAAGAGGTTCTGTGTACTATACAGTATTACATGAGGATGCACTGTTATAAACAGTTATGGTGTGTTTAGTCAGACCAGGAGCTTAGCATTCTTCCATTACCAATATTTTCCCAGAAATTCCATGATTTTGTTCCTTCACCTAAGTGCATGTGTGTGCCAGCAACTGCATAAATAATTGTGTGTGCATATGTGCACCCTAAATAAAACATTTCATGGACTCCCTCTCTGAATTGTTACAAGTGGTGCCATTATTTGACACGAGACTCTGAGCAGCAGGTTGAGGGTATGAGGGTGCAGCATACTGGTGCATAACAAGTACACTTAACCCCAGCTGGCCACGCAAAGCTAAAGAAAAGAAATGCTGTTTCCCAGCAGGCACAGGAGGGCAGTCAGGCCAGGGTAAGGAGAGGAGGGGACAGCATCACTAATGAAACAGCTCAATTACCATACACAGGGGAAAGAAGACAGTGGTCAGATGATCCATCTTGACTAAGTATTAAAATCAACTCATTATAATGCTGTTACAGATCTTTTAGCACAGATTTTTTTTTAATCTAAATATTCTTTCTGCAGTAACTAGGAACTAAAGCCAGTACTGCCACAGCCACTGTTCACCTTAAGTTAATCTAAGTCGAACCACTAAAAATGTCTGAGTGGTCAAACACCACAATCTCCCCCTAAGACATGCCCTCACAGAGACATAAATCCGTACTGTTTTTATAAGCTCCTTGTTATGTCTATACTTCTATTTTGGTTGACACAAACATGCTGCCTCATTCAGTCCAGCATCATGGGAACTATTTAAAAGCAAATCTAAACTGTACTCACCAAAGAATGCTGTGTTTTCATATGCTCACAATATTGTTAAAGTATTAAAATTGGAGGAGGGAAGAGCTACAGAACTTGTAAATAGACAAAGAAATGTTAGTTGTTTTGAAAAACAGTATTTTTAAAAAAGCCATCTAGACTAACTTCACCAAGTATCCTGGAAAAAAAAAAAACCAGACTCCATGGGAGGGTTCAGGGATTCTTACTCTCACAAGGTAATTGATTGCTCCTAGCGGGGCAATCTGTGTGGGATTTTGCTTTTCTTTTTTTCAGTGTGTAGGAACAGAAAAAACACACATCTCAGCAATAGAGCCATTAGAGGTAAAGTTACTGTGGGGGTGGGGGGCGTGGATGAGGAGCTTGACAGAGGGATGTACACTACTTAAGTATTACAGTACACACACTCACCAGCACACCCAAAACCCTAGCCTAAATACAGAGGCGCCCACCGTTAAAGCCGGGGCATTAGAAAATGCAACGGTTGGAATACAACAGAATCTGCTCTAGACAGGCGAATTAAACCATGACCTATGATCTCCGCTGAGTAACATTAGTGAATTTCCTGTGTGTAGGCACTGCTCTGTTGACAGTTCATCATTGCCTGGGAAGGTGGACAGTCACCATAACACACACACAGTGACGCCTCACTTTAAAATAACACAACGGCAGCCATGACTCCACATCTGTCAAGGGGATGTTTAAAAGAGTCATCATTATTGGTCTTTATTTTGGAGATGCGGGGATGGGTGCAGACTAATAGGAGGAGAGCCGTCTGCTTAACATCCAATCCCTCACCTTAACCGACTCGGGACAGGAGAGCAGGCTCGGACTGTGGGGTGGGTGAGCAGGGGGGGCACACGGGGACTGGCTGGGAGGGGAAAAGGTGCAGATAAGCGGTAGCCTGGGTCCACTGGCCCATATTTAAATCATCATCAGTCACGCCCAGGAGTTCACAAACATCAGCATTCCCATCGCTCTAAAAACCTCACTCTCTTATCACACCAATCACTTATCTGGTGCTCTAACAAACACATCTGCTACCATCACGTATTCACTCCTCCACACAAACACAGGCATCCAGATGAAAAATGCATCAGGGTAAAATTAACAGAGAAATGCTCAGTCCAACAAAATCCCATGATAGCCTAATTTCATATGCAGCTTCTGAAATAAAGATTATACAAGATACTGTATTCTTTCAAAGCAGTGTAATGAGTATGTGTGGTGTTTGTTTTTTTTGTGTACCGTATGTGTAATACTTACTTTTGTTGCCTACCAAGGAGATAACTGGCTGAATATCAGATTCCTCATTGGCCTTCTTGACCATGCTGAACCAATCCTCTAGATTCTCAAAGCTCTGGTAGTTGGTGATATCGTACACCAGGAGAACTCCCTGCATTGGATAAAGAGGAGGTTAACAACTATGTTAATGTCGTCACACATTCATATTAGCAGTTCACATTTATAACAGATGGCAGTAAACATTATTTTCTACCACGTGAATCACTCCGTGTAAAGTCAGCCAAATCTGTGAAATCAGCTGTTTTTTTTTTTTTTTGACCAATAACTTTAGTATATTTGATGAAGGCATGCAAACCCTCCTACTATGAATATTTTCCGAGTTACAGGCCCTCAAAGTGCACAGAGGTTGGATGAAATCTACCACCATTTAAGGTACCTTAGGTTCTTCCAGCATTTTTGAGACATCATAACTTCCTAAATACGGGAGGGGGGTAACGTGAAATTTTTAGGGCTGAAAAACATGTTCAATTTCTGTTAATAACTACAAAGTTAGAATGACATTTTTGTTAAACATGATTTTTTTTGCCTATAGCCAACACTGAGCAATAATATAATGGGATATATCATAGTTTCAATTGCACAGCTGCACCAAAGAGAAACAAACATTGGTAACCTGGATGGTTTTTTAAATCTGTTTTCTGAAGAAAATATAAAAAAGTGTATTCGGGGTAAACTTTCAAGGGTAATATGTGGGATAGGAGGGAGACATTTAACAAAAAAGGTGGCTTAAAAAGAGCCACATTTTAACCCTGTACTTCAAGGGCCTCGTAACTCAGAAAATAATCATAGCATGTAGGTAAATTCTGTATTGCATCATAAAATATGTTAAATGTATTAAATTAAAAAGAAAAAAACAGCTTATTCTGAGGGAATCAAGTGGGAGGCACTTGCTGATTTTTGACCCACATAGTCAGTCATATTCATGAATAAAATTGAGCCAGGAAGGCAACAGTAGATGGCAGTGCTCCTCTTCTTAGAGTAGGGGTACCACTCATTCACTCAAACATAACTTTAGTACTATCAAGGAACTAAAACAAAGATGGGCATCTTCATACTGAAAATAGTGGTTTGCACATAAATTACTCCCAGTTGTGTAAGCATACTGCAGAATCACTACAGAACGGAGGTCAGGTTTGGTTATCTGCTGTCTGAGCTAATGAATGAAGGTTGTCTGCTCAGAGACATTTTTCTCCTCCCTCCATAATCCTAAACACTCACTGCACGACAGAAACAGTCATGCAACAATACAAGAACTGTGTTTGCTTAAACACTCAGGCCAGAAGGAGCTGTTTACACGAACACATAAATTAATCAAAAAGCAAACAGATACAAGAGGTGCTGGCACAATTCAAGACAAATAATAATCGCATGACTCACTATCTCTCACTACACAAGGATTCGCTGTTTCAAAAGGAGTGGAAATGAACATGAGCCAAAGTAAATGTCTGTACTTTTACTGCATGATGCAACATGACTGGAGGGGTGTCTGTTGCTTTTTGTCCAACAGACATGCACTGTCACAACACGCATGGTCGGCGACGACAGCTTACGCCTCTTGACAATTACTGCGAAGCTCTCTGAACAGCCATGATTGATTACAGGACGCACAGTGCTGAACAAAAGGTGTGAGACTTCTACACCTCGCTAATGACAAACTCCCAAAGCAAAGTGTTATAATGGGGCATTTTGCTGGTGAAGGAGGAAGGAGGTGAAGGAAGGACGGAAGACGGGATAATATTAGAGCAGATGATGATGATGATGATGATGATGATGATACTTTATTAATCCCACAGTGAGGAAATTACAGTTTTTTTGTTTTGTTTTTAACTGATGTCAAGAAATGCCAGAAAATTATACTTTAATTAAGCTAAATAGATTTCTCAAAAGAAAAACATTCAACTAATGTTTGTCCAGCTTCTAAAAATAAATATTACAATTTTACAATTAAAATACATTTTCATACAGCTGGTACATTATTAGTTCTTAAGTATCGGTATTAAAGTTAGGTTCTTCAAATAAGATATGATCTAGAGGTGACTGTGTGTGTCATCATTGTAAAACAACACAACTACCTGTGGGCACTTAAGTTGCTGAGCACAAACCAGTAAGCACTGACACAAATTGCCGAGTTTGTACAAAGCTCAGCTGTAACTTTAATCAACAGAGTGTTAAATTTTCCAGTAGACAAGCATTAAAGAAAAGGTGAAAGTCAACAGATCATTTAGTCATGTCAGCTTATATTTATTGCTGACAATGTTGACTTACAGTCCACAGTATTATCAACATTTTTCAGTTTAACCACCCAAGTCTGGCAGCTCTGTGAAAACTAGAGATATAGTGATTTTTTTTTTTTAAAGCTCCAGTGACCTGCTGCACTCACTGTGAATCCGAATGACAGTTTATTATGATTTGGCTCCACAGGGAGGGAGTGGCAGGCTTTGAATGAATGCTGAGACTGTAATAATAAGCATGCATAGTCACCAATACAGAGCTATTACCCAACTGGAAACTAATTCTTCCTGTGCTTCTTGTGACTTTATTCGCCACTGTGACAATCCTGTATTAACATTTAGTTTGCACGTTTACAAATTTCCTTTCCTTCTTGAGCTGATTTTTTTTTTTTTTTTTTTGGGCTTCATCTTAGAAGACTTACGTTCCTAGAGAGGAAGTGGCAGCAGGGATCTCTATATGTTTGTTAAATAGAATAAAAAGCTGGTTGTATGTGTGTCTTACATGAGCTCCGTATACGTATTTATCCAGCATTTTCCCGCCTAATGTTTGGCCTCCTATGTCCCACACCTGCAGGGTGACATTCAAATTGCCTGTGGTAAAGAGAAGAAACAGAAAACCTTCAATATTAGAAAAGATTAACATTTAAATGACAAAAAGTGCAGGTCTACTTTATGAAGAAGCCATAGAAGCTTTTAGAGTTCAGATTAACACTTTGATTTTCTAAAGCGCTTTTGTCTGCTAACCAGTTAAAAAAAAAAAAAAAACACACACACACACACACAAACACACAAATTAAAAAAAAACAATAATGCTGCAATTTGTGGCTTTCCACTCCAAATGTTGTATTTTTTAATCATTAACTTGTTTGTTTTAACAAAGCTCAAGACCCTGTGGAAATAATAGGTATGCTGTAACCAGAGCCTGTATTTTGGGGTGAGCGATTTCTATAATAAAAGTCAACATTGTTGATATACATAATGGAAACAATAAATCAGCGATTAATCTTTCATGCTAAGCACTCTTGAACTGGCAGGTCACCTACACCTCACATCCAAGAATATCCAGCCCAGAGATTGAGGGAAGATGAAATAGGTATGCTTACCCTCTAATTTAAACAGTCTCAATACACTGGTAGTAAAAAAAAAAAAAAAAAAAAAAGACTTCTTATTAGCCTGAGAAGAGCTGTTTGCATTGTGCCATATCCTGCCAAGTAAGGAAAGTGAGGAGAATTATGTGCTATTAAGGAAAATAGCAATAATTAAACAGAAAATAAGAGGAAAAGAAGACCGTTGTCCTTATGCCTGTGGAAAGAGAAAGAAGGAGTGGATGAGAGGTGGAGAGAGAAAGACGGGCACAAAAACCAAATCCAAATAAATATTTTCTTCCTCTGGAAAATGAAAGGGGTGGTTGAGAAAAAAAAAGTCAAAAAAAGGAGGAGGAAGACCAGACAGTGAGCAGTTTATGTTGGTGTGATGAAGGCCCAGCAGCGATGGGGAGCTGAGCGTACATGGCTGGACGACTCAAACCCTTCATAGGTCCCCTTTTTTCAGGCAAGGAAAAGGAAACACTGAGGGTTACAGTCACTTGATCTAGACTATACAGTGTCAATGTAAAGCTACATTGTGGAGTGCAATGAATAACGGCTCCTTGGTGTCATAAAGAGTCATCCCCACCCATCCACCGTACTCACACACTAGCTTTATTTGTGTTTCAAAGATTCACGCTGACTCTGCAGAGCTGACATTTTTCTGCTTACGCTCTGGAAGAAGTGAAAACTGCAACTGTGAGTCCAATACACAAACTTTAAAAACTGATAACAAGGTAAGAAAAGCGCCTGTCCTGAAGGTGACACAAGCTAAAAGCTTCCGAAAGCTAGAGTCCGACAGAAGTTATCAAGTAAATTTCACCTCTGCTCAATCCCCTTCACCGCCTGTACCTCACTGGTTTGGCAGGGACATCTGGAAGAGGTATTGTTATAAAAAGCACACACAGAGGAGGCTGTTGTGTGCCAGCCGGCCTCGCCTCACCTCTCCCCACGTTGGAAAATGTACATTAAGTTTGACAAGCTAGGCCTTCATGGTGAGAGGGGCCAACGCTGGCTATAGGCTACTCTCCCCCTGCTGCAAAAGACCCTTACAGCCCCATAGAGACCTGGAGAACCACACAACTTCTCCAATACAAGGCAAGGTGGGGGTCCTAACAAAGTTTGGGACCACCCAGCTCGCAGAGCCACCCTCCTCTTCATCAGCTCATCAACACCCAATTCCCCAGAAAATGGGCCATTTAACAAGTCCGCTGTTGAACCCAGTGTTTTTGGTGCCCCAGTGATATAGATATTTGCACAATATATTCACAAAAAGCTTACAATTTAATGCTGAAAAGATCTGTGATTATTTCAGGAAAGAAACTTACTGGAAAGAGAAGTCAAACGATCAACAGCGTTTGTTCGAGCTTGTATTAAGGAGCCGAGCCCAGCCTATGCTTATGGTTGGCTCTTTTCATCCTGACTCCACCACAACATTTTTGGGGGTTTAGTTCTCCTAAGTCTCATAAGCTGAAACTGACACAAAATCAAAATAGAATCCTTCAGCCAAGTCACAAATCAGCATAACTTTTACTTTTAGCACTTAATTTGCCCTCGCTTAATGTTGTTTTATTAGTAATGAAAGAATGGAGCCACTTTGCAGATTTCTGGAGCTTAGGCTTTGGCAGAGCTCGAGAAATGCCATTTAAAATGCTGAAAATCCCTATTTCACATGGTAGGAAGTAAAAACAGAGTGCTTTCATCTAAATATAGCACTTGTCAATAAACATTTATTTTACAGATCTAAAGGGGATACAGAGTGTAGCTTTATTTCTGCAGGCTCAACATAAACAAACAGGAACATCAGTATTTTATGTGGTGTGGGACAAAGATCGGTTGAACTTGGGGGATCAGCGATATGGATATAAAATGTTAATGTATTTACTCTGCACCGTGCCCACAGAATTATGAGCAAGGCTCGCTTATTTGGACATAACCTGTTCACTGGCCTTGTGGAGTCAACCCCTCAAAAAAAAAAAAAAAAAGAGCGAGAGTGTGTGCTGTTTGCTCTGGAGAGAAGACCTTTCAGGCTGAATAAGCCTGAGAAGTGACAGACACTCTACAATGAGGAGCTCCCAGAAAAGACGCATTCAGCTCCTGAGTTTACCTGATGGATAAATGTGGCCTGGAACTACAGTCCTCTTTGCCAGATTAACAGACTTTTATATTTGTATTCTATTCACCACTCATAATTTTACACATTCAAAAGCTTAAGGCTGATATACAGAGTACAAACAACCTCTCACAGTTAACAGAGTCTGTTATGTTTGAGTACTCACTGTGCATTATCATCAGCATTTTATTGGAATTACAAATCGGCAGTGCGCCAGTGCACCCAAGTGCGACACACACTTCTCCCTAAAGATTATAAAGGTGTCTCACCTGGAAGGCTAATTCTCTTCAGAAAGAAATCCAGGCCAATGGTTTGTTTGTACTGCTTCCCAAAGGCCTCCTGTGCAAACCTGGTGGCGAGTGATGTCTGAAACAGAAAGACAAAAGGAGAGACGCTGAGCATGAGTGCCGAAACACCTCTGCAGCTATCAATGGGACTTTAATAATATGCTTTTCAAAACAGTTAAAAAGAAAATGCTTTGAGGATAAAAGGAGAAACTGTCATTTGGTGCATATTACGTGTCTAATATATTTACACATGCACGCACAACATAAAAACCCAATTCAAATAGCAGCATAGACCAAGGAAAAATGCAAGATGCTGCAAAATTCCTTCCAGAGAAAATATACAGTACATTAAAGAACTCCTTGAAAAAGTGACGTATCACTGGGGAGCAGCAAGAGAAAAACTTTGATTTCATTCACACTAACCGAAAGCCAAAACAAGCTTTTTACAATATTTTATTTTCTAATATGTCTAAAAATACAAGGGTATAATTTATCATATAACAACACTTCTGTGTGATTCTTTTCCACAATAGCATGGAGCCACAAGGGGCATTTCTTTGGAAGTGAAACCTTGAAATCTGTGATCATTCACATCCATTTTAAGCTCCCACAAATACTCCGTGATTGACTAGACGGGTCTCTGATGTAAATGCCTGCCTCCTCTGCTGTCTCACTACTCAACCATGAGTGTGACAGTGAAAATCAATGTGAATTACCAAAACAGGTGTCAGAGTATGTGTCATGTCTCCGGACTGCAGACCTAATAATTGCCACAAATTATAAAACCTCCATCACTGTCACTTCTGTGTTTAAGGGGGGGGGGGGATGGCATGTTAGGGGCTGTCGTGAAATTCATGGGAATTCACTGTGCAGGCTCGACATGCCAAGTTTAATTCATTTTGATGGATGAGGATAGGGAAAAAAATGAAGTGCTGAATGTCTATTAGCAATCTTTAGAGCAGTGTGCTTACATAAACACAACAGAGAAGGGAAGCAGTGGGATTCCCTGAGTCTTCATGTGGCAGCAAATGCATTTTAATGTGGTATTTGACAATCACTGAGTGTTAGAGGGCTTAAAATTAAACTCTCTTTCAATCCATTAAGCCTTCACTTGAGCCTGTGACCATTCATGCTCAGGTTTTGGTTCAGTCAAGTAATGCTTCAAATAAGACAGGATTTTGCTCCTATTACTCCAGGTTAGGTGCCATTTCAGATAGTGCTTATCATGGTTTACACGAAATTTTCTAAAGTAAACAGTTTCGGTTTTCTTGTGGATGACACTATAAGTAAATCTAATCTTTTAATTAACCCTGTTGATTGAGCAATTCTAATCTTTGCCAAAGGCTCTCTTGATTAACACTTCCTTTGGGGTACAGAATAATGTTTTATCCCCCTAATTCTCTAAAAGTTCAAGACCTGCAGACTTTTTTAATCTCAGTCTGTGAAGCGTGTCACGGGCTCAAGAGTGACTGAAAAATTACTAGAGGTGACTGACGCAACAAGGAGAAAATCGGCCATTTAAGTAGCCCAAACAATCACTGACAACACAGGCATAACAAGCTCGGACAGCAAAAATTTATTCCACATGCTCGCGTTGGCCTCATCGGCCATTTGTCTTGGCATTTCAGTAGCTTGGCTCACTTCCCTCAGTGTAGTCCTTTTTTTCCACCGTACAATTGGAGCTAACCAGCAAATGTAAAAGCTGGCGTAATCCTGACACTCAAACAGTGAACAGTACAGGGTCACCAGTGATACCAATGCCGGGAAATGGGGGGGAAGTTCTACTGAAACAAGAAACAGGGAGAGAGGGAAAAATATGGCAGGCTGATTCAGAGCATGTGATGCAACTCAAAAGAGAGAGCATGGTATCAAACTGCCTCCTTATTTTCCCTAAACAGTTAAAATCATTGTAAATGTCAGTGATGTATAATATCCATTAATGTACAGGGTCTGTGCCTAAAGCTCCTTTTAGCATATGGGTCAGAGAACAGCAAATATTTAGGAAAAACTGAGTAGCTTATAACTCAGGTTGAAAAATGGACCTGTGTGTAAGTTAAGAATGTGGCTAAATGTGAGACTCCATATTTTAAAAACATCTCGCTCAGGTGGACAAGCCTCCCCACATCTCGCTGTATTTCTGAATGGACAACCGACCACAAGCAAAAATACCACTGAAAACGCCGTCCAAGAAAAACGGATCCAATTGCAATTTGCTCAGCAAATTGACATTAATAAGGGGGGAAACAGCATTCAAGATGTCAGTCAGTGGTGCCTACTCAAAAACGGGGGGCAGGGCTTCTGTTTTTTTCCCAAAACAGACAAGCAGGTAAGTCATTCAGACAGTGACGAGCTGACACCTGGCAGCAGCGTGAGGAGGGTTATTAATGTAGCGTATCTACTGGGAACTGAGTTGAGTTGTGTGTTCTCTGCACACACACACACACACACACACACACACACACACACACACACCCCAAAAGAAAAAAAAAAAGTCAACTTTCCAGAATGAGAACATTCATTTTTCTCATTGGGTCTCACCATTACTGCTACATTAATTTTCTTTCTCCCAGAGGATCGAGAGATTAGTTTTGAAAGGGGATGTGTAGCCGAGAGGCACTTGACATACCTGCCTTACATTCACGTTCACTCGGGGATTCAAGATGCGGTGGAGAAGAAACATTGCTGAATTGTCATGACGATCTCCATGCTTTGCTGCAAATGATTGTTTGGTGTAACTAGGAAAAAAAAATCCACTGTTGTTGATGTAAGTTAGGCCTTTTTTATTCCAAGTCTTTTAAGTGATTTTAATGAATATGATTCAGTCCAGTGGGTTTGAAAGGGGACAGGAACTAACTAGCTCATGTAGGTTTAGCAATGCAATGACTATATTAGAAGTCTTCGTGTGTGACTCTCTTCCCACTGTTATTTTACTCCATCAACTGAGAAAACAGCAACATTTCTCATATAGGCTTCCAGGCATAATTTTGTTAAATGGGGCCTCTCTCTGGAGCCAAATGATGGTCCTTGGCCAGAAGAGAAGAGGCATACTGATGGAAAACAACCAGCAGCAGCAAAAGCCAGGCAAACTGTAGCTTTTATCAACTATGATATTTTGTGTGTTCATGCACACGGCTGACCTTTAGCCATAGAGCAGTAAACAGCAGTAGTTTAATATGTCAGGAGGGACTGTGAGAAATCATCCTGCCTTATTTACTAATCACAAAAATGAAAATAAGCGATTCAATGAAACAAGGTGGTTATAAAGGGATATTTAGTTTGTTTTTAAGCATACTTGCAACACCAAGTAAGACACCAAGCTTTTTCTTTAATGGTTATATTTGTGTTTATTATACCTTTATTGTTTACTTTATCTATGACAAATTTTTAAACATTCTAATCTAATAAATTATATTTTCGATTAATTTTATATAATAAGATTTAGGGTTACCATCAAATTTCTGCTGCAGCAAATCTTATTTTTGACCTGTTAGTCACAATTGACTGCAAAGCATTACAATGCACTGACTGAAGAAGTGGAAAATTAAAATAAATTCAAAGCCTATAATTTTTTAAAAACAAACATATAAATGACCACATACAAATTTTCATTATTCTTGCCACACCGGTTTCTATGAAAAACTATGAGAAGTTGTAGGCAAAAGTACACAAAATCTTGGCAGGAAACAGGTTTACAATTAAAAATGCTACAACGGCACATGTGAAGCCTACACAGGTTTCTGATAAATGTGAGCAAACACCTGTGGATCAGAACAGAATTTTTTTTATTATTATATTATGTGGCTCAAGTATAATCACAGACAACAACCAAGGTACTCCATCTTCAGGTGAAGTGATTTTTTTTTTGTGCTTAAAGTTTTTTCTTCAAACACACTGGCAACAAAAATAAATAAATAAAAAGCAGGTCTTGGATTAAGGGCTGGGTAGACTTAATAGGTTTAGAACAACAGATCGCTAGCTTTAAGATAGAATCAAAACTACAGTCCATGAATCCAGACCCTGGATGTCTTGATGGACAAAAAAAAAAAAAAAAAGATACTGCTGTTTTTAAAGTTGGAACACCACGTTTGGAGGGAAAATGTGCATTTGTATTGAAACGAAGATCATCTGCTAACATCCAAAAATGCTTAGTTTAGAGGTCTGTGCCTTTAAGTTAAAGGATTTTATCCATGTTACTGTTTATTATTCCTCAGTGTCCGTTCTGTGATGATTAGGTTTTATCCATATGGTAAATATAAAATATAAATGCACAATTCACTAATGTTAGAGGCCTCATTCATGGACCAGGCCTTTAGACAGGCATAATGACAGTCATTAAATCGTCACATCACAGATTTTCTGTAGATTATTTGTACTGAAATAGGTTGCTCAACAGCAGCTAATAC
Organism: Pterophyllum scalare; assembly: GCA_024447675.2. Taxonomy (NCBI): domain Eukaryota; kingdom Metazoa; phylum Chordata; class Actinopteri; order Cichliformes; family Cichlidae; genus Pterophyllum; species Pterophyllum scalare. The sequence continues at coordinate 87,502 of JAMQGT020011582.1, read as the reverse complement.
TCATTTATGTTATGCAAAGATTTAGCTCAAGTACAGGAAAAGTTCGACAATAAAAAGGAACACAGAGCAAAGTTTGTTGCGCACTTGTAACATCTTCACTCTACCATGCTCACACTAGGAACTTCACCTCTGTGCAAAAGTCTTAAGCTACCCCTCATTTTTTTTCTATTTTGCATCCAAGCGGCCAGACTTGGTTGGAATTTTTTAAATGGTCTTGAGAAATAGTTCTCTAGGCTTTGGACATTGACTGCTTTTTAAGTCCAGCAACCCAAAAGGATAAGCAGAAGAGGATGGATGGATGGATGGATGGATGGATGGATGGATGGATCTTTGTTAAGCCACGAACCTATGTATGATTCGAGCATAAAAAAGCCACCTAACTCAAGGGAAGAACCAGTGTTCTGTCTAAGCATAACAGACAACTATGCAAAGGACTAATTTTAAATTGTCTCTTTAGGCACTTTGTTACTAGCAGCCTGTCACAAAAACATAATTTGTTCCTATTTCTTTAGCTGAATCTACAAAAAATGCCTAAGATAACACAGTTTAACAGGTATAAAATAGTATATATTTTATTCCCAAAGTACTATAACAGGGTTCTAGCCATAAAAATTCCCAGGCCAGCAGTGGGGGGCTTGCTAGTGCTAATGGCTGCACCCGCTAGCAAACTGTGATAACAGTGATCTGTACCAGTAGCTAACAGCTCAAATTCTCAGTCCAGCGTGCCAGTACCTCAGCCCAGTGCAATACCACGTGATCAACCACTAGTTAGAACCCTGCGATTAGCTGAAGACTTTACATATTTTGGAAAAGTGTACAATGTAGTAGAGGAAACTGGACAGAGGAAATTGCATGGTGGATGAAAATACTACTTTTAGTAGTTTTCTATGTTCACAATTTCATAAATTTTGATAAAAGGTGGAAAACAGCAGAGGAAATCCCAGGCCTAAAAAATAAAAACTATCTACAGCAGATGAATAGCATCTGAAAGTCATGTCCTTAAAAATCCAGCAAAGACCTGGACACAGGACTTGAGAGATGCCTCTGGTCCTTCAGGTGATCTGTCTACTGTTCACTAAAGCCTCATGAGAAACGGTCTCAGTGGAAGACTGGCTGTCAAGAAGCCTTTCTTAAAGAAGGGAGACGGGGGGAAAGAAAAGCCTGAGGCATGCCAAATTGAACTGCATTGAAAATCACTGGCAACATGTCTTATGGAGTGATGTATCCAAATTTGAAATGGTTGGTTCAAATCATTGTCAGTATGTACAGAGGAGGTCAGGAGAGGTAACCAGGGAGTGTCTACAGCCATCTGTAAAAACACAGTAGAGACTCTGTCATGGCTTAGGGCTGCGTTTCACCCAGTGGTGTTGGCAATCTTGTCAAAATTGATGAAATTATGAACATAGAAAAGTACTAAAAGTAGTATTTTCATCCACCATGCAATACCATCTGGAAAGCATCTGAGTCGCAATGGTTTCATTTGTCAGCATGACAATGATCCGAAACATACTGCCAATGTAGTAAAAACATACTTGGATAGAAATGGAACACTATCAGTCATGGATTGGCCTCCCCAGAGCCCGGACCTCAACATTACTGAAGCGGTGTGGGATCATTTTGGTAGAGAATGCAACAAAAGGCAGTCAACATCCAAAGATAAATGTCCTTTGAGAGAGTTCAAGCTGTGTTGAAGAATAAACTTGGTCATTCCAAATATTGACTTTCACGCTCATTAGAATTGTACAAACTCTGTTTTAAACTTATATACTGTATTTTCATTTATGCTTGGATGTGTTTTAATAAACAGATGCACCTACTTCTCATTTTCCCAACAAGCTATAAAGAAATAAGGGGTGACTCGAGACTGTTGCACAGTACACTGAAATCTTGTCAAACTTTATGAACTTTGTCGACAACAATCTAATTTTTTTGTGTGTGAAACAACCAACAAATATGTTTATTTGTAGTAGGACATCAACTATCGATTATTTTAGTAACTGAGTATTCTATTGATTATTCCATCGATTAATCGAGTAATCAAATAAGAAATACTTTTGTCTTATTAATAGTTCATCTGCATATTTTTAACTTCCGTAGTTTCACTGCGGATTTTTTGCTGTGTGAAACAAATAGTGGTGGATGAAGCAGCTACAAAGTTCTCTTTACTTCACATTGACACTTGATGAAGTTGATGAAGGGCTCCTCCAGCTGTTTCCCATTTACAGGAAAAAAGTGCTGCTGCTTTGGACACTAGAAAAACTTTTCTTTTTGCTCCACCTGCACTCACTGTCTCTGTAATACCTCTGACACTTTGCCCGCTAGCAGACTGTGGTGATAGCAACCCATTCCGGTAGCTAACAGCTGAAATTCTCAGCCCAGCCTCAATGAGTGTAGAGGGTAGCGAAGGCTTGGAAAAATGTGTCAGCGATGAGCCACTCTGTTTTAAAGGGTCGTTCTTTCCAAATAACAAAATCCGCCGCAGTGGCAGAGAACTTTAATACCGCTAACGTGGATGAAATGCTCCACTTAAGCGGTGACACCTGAGCGCTGCAGAGTTTAAACGAATCAAAGCAACAAAGTTGTGTCGAGGATTTTTTTTTAATTGAATCATTCGAGTTACTCGAGGAATCGTTGCAGCCCTAATTTATAATTAAAAACCTGTACAAAATAGGCAACCCCGTCACAAAGAGCATCTGAATGCAAGCAAGTCATTAACAAGCCTCTATGTGGTTCAGGTGAGCAGTAAAAACAGGAAAACTATCAGGAACATGAAGTTGTAACAGTACACCAAATTTTAAAAAGAGCTACCAGGAGGTTTTCTGCAGTTCTGAGCTTTCAGTGATTGCAAATTATATATCTTGGAGCATTAACCTTTAATTGTTCCATGTTTTGACTTGCTCTAGTTGACAAAAGTTAACCCAAGCATGAAGCAAATAGTCAAAAACAGATGAACTGATCAATGGCTGTATCTTCACTGAACCCCGAAGATTTTTACTGAGCAGCAGCTTAAATAACAGTTAATAGTTTTTAACAGCTATTGCAAAAGAAAAACGCTAACGCATAAGACAGTAGCATTAAACTGAGCTTTCATTACTGTGTAAAATTGCAGTCAAATAAAATAAAATATATCTGACCCTCACGTGATCAATGCCAAATTTGTGATCTGCATAGTTAAGTTAGATGCACCATATTTTTAGACTACCTCTCAACATAACGTTTTCTATATGAACACACGCTTTACCCCACATTTAGTTTGGTGGGATCTGCTCACCCTACCTGAGGGCTGAGATCCTATTTCCTCTGGGTGGAAATCACGCAGGGATGTCAAGCTCAATTTCATAAAAGCCCATACTGGAAAATGAGAATCACATCAAGGGCCAGTCATACAGTAGGCCATCTTAAGAGTGACTAGATGGGATATTCCAGCATGCTCTATGACAGTGTGTTTGTTGAATTTGGTTTAAGGGAATTTTATCCTGTTTTAATGTATTTACATATCTCTTATAGTTGTGTTACTGGTTTACAATGTTCGTTGTATGGTTTACAGTTGTTCCGGTTGTTGTGAAAAACGCATCAGGAGTCAAGTTACATGCAGGATTAGTAACCCCCTTGGAAGCACAAAGTTAGTGAGTGGGATTAAATACTAAATAAACTACCATTCTCCTGTAGCTGTTTGGTGCATGGAGCGCAAGGGTATGCAATTCATTCACAAGCTTTAATTTAATCTAAAATGCCTGTCAAACATAGTCTGACCTGACAGAGCAGGTCATCTGCCAATCAAAAGGTCAGTGGATCAATCACTCACTCCTCAAGTCTGCATGCCAATGTAACCCTGGGCAAGATACTGAACCCCAAGTTACCCACAATGTACCCATTGGAGTGCAAGTGTGTGTGAAAGCACTTAGGCATAGATAAAAACGCTGTATGAATGGGTGTGATTGGGTTAACCAAGTAGAAAAGCACTAAATGAGGCGTGTCAGGAAAGGTCCAGGACTGAGTGTGCTGCGTTAGCTATGAGTGGGGGAAGAATTGGCAAGTTGTGTCATCATGTGATGTAAGATCTAAGGAGCATATACCTGTCAACTCAGATCTCTGTAGCCATTGAATTTTTTTTCATGCTTTTGAATTGATGCCCTCTGTTTCAGATCATTCAACAATGAGTGGAGGAACAAACCAACCTGGAATTTCTCATCCGGTTGGGGAGAACTCCATCACAATGAATACAATGAATGTTGCAGCAAGTGTACCACTCAAAAACATGTGAGTGATACAAGAGGTTCAAACAGGGACGTGAGGATGTGAATGAAGACAGGAGTGAAAGGCCTTTGGCAGGGAGGACTGAGTACAATGTTGAGTGTGCCAGGTAGATGGTGCATGAGGATAGTGGGGACCCAAATCTTCAGTGACACACACACACACACACTCATAGCTAACACGCCACACTTAGTCCTGGAACTTTTCTGACACACCTCGTATAAGTACCAGTCCACTTACCATTTATCACATGCCTGATTCACAAGCCTAAATACTGAAACTGAATGACTGTGTGGAAATTTCGATTTAAAACAAAAAGTGTCATATAGTCACTGTAGTTTACTTGTACTTTACTGACTAGCCTTCTGATATAAAATTGGTTGAATGTAAAAACCTAAAAATGACAAATAAACCTTCCAAAAAAACAAATTATATTCTTTGAATCTTATCTGAGATTGTCTATGAGCGACAACTTTCGTTTCCTGTCCTTGACCAGCCTGTTGCCCTTCAGGTGCTGCGGTGTGTACGTCACGGCTACAGGTGGGCCACACTTTACCGAGAACTTAAAAGTGACACCTGGACTGGGGTGTTTATTTGACTGTGTAAACGTCAGCTTTGATGATAATGTCCCTCGCTTTGCTGGAGGTGTTAGCTGTGTTGTTATTAGCTCATTAGCAGCCGTGGCTACAGTAGCGTCGGTCGCCATGGTGACTGCGAGGACAGCACAGTGTCAGCAGAAACTGACTGAGCCATCAAAAGCTGTCTGCAGGCGTGGCAATGTTACACTTTCTCATGCATGGCTTCTTAACTAACGTTATGCAGATGGGCGATTTGTTTGTTTGTTTGTGGTAGTCTTACCTTCCCACTCGCTCCGTCTCCCACCACTACGATTTTTAGCTGCTTGTCCTGGCTCTCCTCCTCCGAGTCCGACATGGCGCTAAAGACAAAAACAAAACAAACAAACAAAAATCGCTCCGACAGTATCAGCGGTTAAAACCGAAACAGCAGAAACGAGTCGCGGGGTGGTTGTGTGGAGCTGTCAGGCTAATAATCACAGATGGATTAGACGAGCGCTGAGTGGGCACGCAGACGCCATTTTGACTCCGCTAAGACTCGGCTGGCTGCACCAGCTTTCGGTAAGATCCGCTCCACCCGCTGTTGCCTCCACCAGTGCTGATTTTTCCGGTTAAAGCGGGAGTACCGTCTACCGAAAGACAAGCCGCAGGATTTGGCATTTCAGTCTGTAAATACTGTCTGTATTGCCATGAAGCCTTTCTTAACAGGAGAAAGACCCGAACCGGAAACCGATTCCACGGTGCGCGCGCGCGCGTGTGTGTATGTGTGGTTAAGTCCTGTGTGTGACGCGTTGCTGTTACTATGGCAACAGGAGGTCAACGTGTATGTTTAAAAAAGTATGAAAAGTACAACAAATAGCGCGTAAAAGAAATTAAATATATTAATTATTTATGCAGGGGTGATCTGTGGATTTGTTTTATCCGTTGCCTACTGTTAACATTTGACGGCAGCAAAAATACTCTAAATTTCATTCTTTTAGCCTGAAATTTGAATACTTTTTTTAAAGTCACCCAAAATAAACAAAAACAAAATATTTTACATTTTTATACTGTTTTACAGGTGCTACAAATTTTTGTATATGTTGAGATAGATTTTAGATCCACCAATGAGTTAAATCAAGGAAAATTGTGGTTTTGGGAAATCTTGTAACTGTAAAACTGTACATGTCATATGTCTGATTTTTTTTTTTTTTTATGGGACAGTGGTAATAGAGTTCAAGGGGTACCCTGACACTGTCACAATGTCCTGGCAGTCTGTTTCCAGCTTCCAAAATTAGCTTTTGGTACATGGAATGTTATATCTCTGGTGGGGAAGGAGGCTGAGCTGGTACATGAGGTTGAGAGGTACTGACTAGATATAGTCGGGTATGCAAAGCACTCAACACGCAGATCATGCTGTGAAACCAGTTTCCTTGAGAAGAGCTAGACTCTGTTCCACTCTGAAGTTGTTCTAGGTGAGAGGCAGCTACCTGCACGTTGGTGCACAAGAGGGGTGCTTCCCTGCACTTTCAGGTTAAGATCAAGTATAGTTCAGTCCCTGTACAACTGCAGCAAGTGCAGTAAGTCGGACTAATTTACGGTAGGTGTTTGACTTCACCAGGGCAGCATTTTGTCACCAATTCTGTTCATAGTTTTTATGGAGGGTCTCCACTTTCATAGCCTGTGCATTTCATCTTTGTTTTTTGCAGATGATGTCATTCTGTTGGCCTCATCAGGTGGTGATCTCCAGCTTGCATTTGAGTGGTTCGCGGCCAAGTTTGAAGCGGCGGTAATGAGACCTCCAAGTCCAAAACCATAGTTCTCAGCCCACTCCAAGTCCAGGACGAGTTGCTGCCCCAAGTGGAGGAGTTTACGTATCTTTGGGGTCTTGTTCACGAATGAAGGGAGAGTGGTGCATTAGATTGACAGGCATATTCTACAGTGGTGAAGAGAGGGCTCAGCATGAAAGTGAAGCTTTTCATTACCGGTCAGTCTATGTTCCTAACCTCAGTTATGGTCACAAGCTCTGGGTAGTGACCAAAAATATTGGGTTGTGGATGCAAGCGGTGGAAATGAGTTTCCTTCTAAGGGTGGCTGGGCTCTCCCTTAAAGATAGGCTGAAGAGCTTGTTCATTCGAGAGGGGCTCAGAGTTCAGCTGCTACTCCTCTAAGTTGAAAGGATCTGTTTGAGGTGGTTCAAGCATCTGCCTAGGTTGCCTTCTGGATGCCTCCTAGGTGAGGAGGTTTAGGCATATCCTACTGGGAGGAGGCCCAGGACAGACCCAGGACTCACTGGAGAGATTATATCTTTCGGCTGGCTTGGGAACAACTCAGTGTCTCCACAGATAAGCTGGAAGAAGTGGGCCAGGGTGAGGGAAGTCTGGGCATTTCTGCTTAGACTGCTGCCCCCACAACCAGAACCCAAATAAACAGTAGAAAATGGATGGATGGATAAAATGTAATAAATCATCATTGCTGTCATGTTTCCATGTCTTAGGTAAAACAGGACATGATATTGCGTGATAACAGATGCTTTTCTCCAAAAACGAGTGATGTAAAACCCAAGATATACTCTCCCTGCTCACTGAAACATCAATTAAGGATCAATCATCCATTTATTGATATCAATAGGTTATTTATATAATTAATCTGTAGTTCAAAATTTTTTGTACACAATTATTATGAGGAAATTCTTGGCCTCAGTCAAAATTGATTTGTACCATGCTGTGAAGGCATAGAATATGAATAGTATGTAAAGGTTAAGCAAGGTGGCAGAAAGGGAGACAAAAACCAATCAGGGGGTGAGAGGGTGTTTGGGAATCAGGCAGTTATATCAGAAATAAAATGCTTACAACCTTTAAAGTGCTTAAGAAAACATAATTTTGGGGGGTTCATGTTATATTAATGAAAAGTGAAGATACACAGGACAACCGAATAGTTGTTAGTTAATCAATACAAAAATAGTGTTACTCAGTAAAATAAAGTGGCTGAAGAAATATTTAGATCCCTTGTTTAAGTAAAAGTAGCAATCCAACCGAAGTACAAATGTATCAATTTAAGAAAATTCAGAAAATTCCTAAAGAAAAAAAATGCTCATTATCAGTGAACTGAAATCAAACAATCATGAACTGAAATCTGTAGGAGAATTATGCAAGCTTTAAGTTTTAAGCCTAATCTTCAAAACAGCGAGTGTCTGTTTCCTGAATCCATTTCTATACATTTACTTTTTATGTCCCTGTGACCACTGAAATTAAATTAAATGTAGATAATTTTGGAAAGTAACAGCCCCATTAAGTGTCTTTGTCAGAATGTCAGAATTTACTGGTTCAGCTTAATGTTAAAGCTGACACCAACTTTAATCACTTCATGATCGTATAGAAAAAATTATTAGTTGATTTAAATTTATGGTAATAATCAACATCTGTGAAATGCCAAGCAACGCAAGCTTTTAAAATAATGTAACAGAGTACAAAGTGCATTATTTGCTTCCAAATATTATTAATTTATAGCTAAATATGTTCATTTTTGGACTACTAGAGTAGCTGTGCTTGGACCCACAGTTCAAAATAATCCCTGTTTAGCTTGGTGCAACCCCTCTGTCTGAAACAAGCCATTTCAGCTCCTTGCCACAGTTAACTTCTTCTGATTGGCTGTCCTTTACAAATGGAAGGTTTGAGCAGCAGGTGGGTGGGGTCTCTGTGCTTTGTGCCTGAGATGTCTATATTACACAGATCCAAGGGTAAAAACCAGACATTTTGAGCTGTATATACTATACTAAAGTATTGTTTTCATGTACTTTTTTATTTCCATTGTTGGCTTTTTTGCATGTCAAATCACCTTTTGAAAAAATTGTTCCACAACTTCAACTTGATAACAAATAATAATGTTGTGCACAAATATATAATCATCTTTTGAAATATGATACAATGCAATACAACACACCATCAAACAGTGTAGGCACTTAAAAAAGCTCTAGCTCTTACCACTCAGTGAAATGATCATACTTCAGCAATCCAGTAATACACATGAAAGCAGCCATCCTTCAAGTCTGTTTACTTTGCAGCTTATTATAGCCTTAAGTCAAGTTTTGAATGCAGACCTTTTATTTATAATGATTTATTTTGTATAGCCTTGGTTGGCATTGCTTCTTGTAGTCAGTCTGAATACTTCCACTACTAAGCAGAGGCACCCCTTCATTCAAATCTGTGTGTATTTAATGCATTGTCTGGAAATTCCCATTGACTGAGTCTTGACAAAGACCTATTATGTCCACAAACAAAATAGCAGACATACATCTGTTCAGTGTCATAATATTAGTTTTAATAGGGTTTATGAAATATTGGCTATAAACCAACATCTGTATCACTGTACCACAGAAGATTTTGAATTGAGTTCTCTAGAAGTTGCCATTTAATCCATAATCAGATCTCACACATCAGATGGTAAAAGTGATTCCCGGGATGCAGGTCATGATGACTGATTATATCAGCTATAACAGTATAGAGGCTTGCAGGGACTAAAAACCATTTATAACCACTTTACTGGGTTTTTAAATTTTATTTATTTATGTTTGTGAAGATAAACAGATGTTTGTACACCATGTGTCAATTATCTGTATTAAGATAACTACACATTTACAGCCTTCTATTGAAAGACAGACAGGTACTCCTTTTAATGTTAATCAGTTCACAGCTCGGGCTGGAAAAAATATCTCACCACTTGTGTGTAAAATAAATCTCCAACCCTTGACACTGAACAAAATAAAAATATTTAAGCAATTCAATTAACCATTAAAAGAAATGTAAGTTGTGTTTTACATGAACTGTTGCTTTATTCAAGCCTTATTCCTAGCTTCTTCTTTTTTTTTTTAAAGTTTACTTTGCAAATATGCGCCATTTCTGCTCACTAAAATAAGCACAGGAATTAGGAGAATGTCTTAATTCTTTGCCTGGATATTAAACATGAATCTGTCAAACATGAGGATACACACAAAATATTTCATAGCCTACAATTTTACCTTTAAAACCTATAATCTGCAAACTGTGGAATAACAGTTATGTCCCAAGACATCTCACTGCATAAAGCCTCCAACTGTCTCCTGTTTCTGTATGTTCTGCGTTATTCTAATGTTTTACAACCCCGAGTTTGAATCAAGATCGTCATCTTTCACACTTGCTTTTTACTGCAGGGGAAGGATGGCACCGCGAATGGGGGATGAAGAGGAATCTGCACCTGGGCCACTTTCAAGCAGGTGGCAGTGAACGGCAGCTCAGTATACCCCAAAATCCTTATAAGGGTGTGATTGACTGCTTCCCAAGCGGGACAGAAAGCTTCGGAGGAAAATAATGGCTAAATGTTTTTTTAAAGGATTTTGTAAGAAGAGAAGCACGATTGGAGGAAGGCGGTGAATATATTTCTGAAGAAACAGCAGTTTAAAAAAAGAAGAAAATTCAAGGAGCTACTTTGAATTTCACTGTTTATTTTTGCTTTGCAAATTCAGACTGCTTTCTGTTTGATCTGTAAATAATATGAAAGTTGTAGGATGAAAGGGTTTAACATAAAACCATTAATTCAGAGAGAGTAAAAGAAAAAGGTCTCGGACCTTTTGCTAACTTATAATTAATTGTATTCTGTATTGAAGCTAGACTGCTCAATGAAAATGCGCCAATACACGAAGACACAAAGATCAGTATGTCATTGGTAATTTCCCGTGGTCGTTATGTTGTGATCATGAAAATGATCGAAATCAGTGAAAAGTTTGGTGTCGCAAAACTGACGTGTTGAATAAGGATTTTTCAGTTTGCAGCTTCAGTCCTTGAAACATGAGGAATGCAGCTTATGTAAAAAAAAAAAAAATAGTAGAGCACTATTTAATAAAAGTGCAAAAAAAACGGATGAAATGAAGTAACGGGAGCGCAACTGGCGTCCCTCAAACGACCGGTGCTCGCTGGGAATAATAGTGAAAAAAGAAAAAATGGAAAGATTGTGACCAAAAAATGGCATAAACCATCCAAGTCCAGGCAGCTACGATGGATATTTTTTCAAACCTACATTGAGTGTCTAGACTTGGATGTTTATGCCATTTTTCCCTTCTTTTTTCTTTTCTTTTCTTTTTTTTTTTTGGATGCAAAAAAACGGATATTTAAAAGATGTGGCAACAAAACAGAAGATTATCTGATTAACAAAAACCGATCTGTGAGCACGAGTCATTATATTTCTGTGTTGTTATTTTTAAAATCTCACACACACACACACACACACACACACACACACACACACACACACACACACAACAAGGCGGATTAAACTTTAATGCTGAGACCTATAAAGGCTGTATGACCAAGAGCTGTAGGAGTTAATTATTCTTAGTGTGAGCGGCTTAAAATGATCTTGAAGTAAATGAAGTCGTTACTGGGTGTTCACAGTTTGACTTGTTTCGGACATAAAGATTTTCTTTTTACAAACTGTTGTTCTTATAAGAGTGAATGTTTAAATTGTGTGTTGAAGTTAGATTTAAACATTCAACTATGCATTAAGTGACTTTGAAAAGACACAAGGGGGATTTTATAATCTCGTGTATTTTATTATTATTATTTTTTTATCCTTCTGTACTTCACGCAGAAAAGACTCAAATACTGTGTAAAGTTAGATCCTACAGTAAGGGAGAGCTGTTGATAATCACAAACTTAAATCCAGCCTTTGATGGTCTTTTGTTGATTCCTCGAGGCTTTATAACGCGGCAAAGGTGTCTCATTAATGGCGGTTTTTATCATCGGTACTATAACTCAATATAGGAAAAACAGGTGGGGCGTTTCTGTTCAAATGAAAATAACTTCTGCTCTCTATAAAAATCAAGAACGGGCGATGGACTCGTCCTTGACCTCCAGGAGATCAAGTAAAGCCAGACCTCATTTAGGAAAAAGATAAGAATATTTTTCACAAAACGACCAAAAAGTAGATGGAATAAAATGTCTGGTTTGGATTTAATTGGTCAAAATCGTAATTCCTGCTTTTCCGGAAAAAAAATGTTCAAGTAAACTTTCGAAACTGCATCTTTTCTACAGACTAAGATTTAATTAGAGATGTAGTTGAAGCTGCTAATTTTTTATGATCATCTTTAAAAGAAGAAGAATTTGTTACTTTTGCCGTAAACGTTTGTGCGTAAAATCCAAATTCAATTTTTAACACGCGTACACACATGCGCGCGCGCGCACGCACATATAAGTCAAATCTCAATTGCAAAACTACCAAAACAAAACATTAATATTCCAACCTACGAAGTATCAGCTATGGGGAAATAACGGGGAGTCACTGGAATGGGTTTAATGTACACCGATGGGGGTGTTTTCATTTCAAATAGTAGAGGTTGAAAGGAGAAAGAGCGATATGTCCCTCTATATCAGATATCTTCACATGCAGGTATGAAAGGAAGCTATGTGGGACGGTCCACTCTCCAATATCGCTCTCTGTCCTTCAAGCTCCAACGGAGCCAATGAGGAGCATCACTGCCGCTGGCGATGGCTTCAGGTGGCATGTATACCTGCATCAAGGAGATTAGTAAGCATACATGCAGGCGCCGTTCGCGAGTAGGCATGTTTTACCATATAGGGTTAAAGAAAATGGGGCAGTGATTAACTGAAACACTACATGTACCCAGCTGTCGGTGCGCAAAAACGTGCGTAAAACGCATTGATTTTTCACATTTGTGTCCCAGTAAACGGAACCTCCAGGTTTCACGATCTTGGTAGCTCTCAGCGTCCACGTGTCCTACACCATAACCTGGATATTTCAGTGGATCTTTACCCATCCACGCCGAGTTCACAGGATGCTGAGTTAGTGCCTGCAAGAAATGGGAGTATTTTACAAGGCAAGCGATGGGTATCTAATGGACGACAGCTCCCTGCTGACCCTGACTTAACACTTAAGCCGTTACTGAATACAGAATAACAGCTTATACAACTCCCCTAATATTTTAGTTCCACTATTAGGCATATAGTTAAAGAAGCTTCGTGTTTTTTGTTTGTTTATTTCAAAAGATATTGTCTTTTATCAGCCAACAGCCATAAAGAGAACCCCCTTTTTATCCTCTAACAGCAGTGACATGGGCCTCCTTAACCCCAGAATACTCCTCTCCTCGTGTTGACATATGGCCCTAAAGGTAGCTGTCAGTTTGCCCTGTCCAGGAATTACACAGCCATTCATCACTGTCTGACAGGTGTGTTTAGGAAGAAAGCCATAGTAGCCCATGACATCTACAAGGTCTCAGTGTTAGGCAGTAATACCATAGTAAACAGGAGGAGAGTGAACAGAGACACACAACTTAAGCAAAATCATGTTTACAGCGGTAGTTGTATAAACAATAATTTAATTGATACTAAATAGGCTACATACAAAAACTGTATATACTGCTTTGTTTATTCCGTATGCCTCCACTATTGATTTAGAAGGATATAATTTGTGTTTCAATAAAGTTTAGCTCGCAAAGTGCAGAAATGCCACCCACAATTAATTTGTATCACTAATTAAATTAAAGCCACGTTAATTCGATTTAATGTATTTATTTGTTTATTTTTAGCTTTGAGCGGGTTTTCGGTGAGAAAAAGGGGGCGCAGCACAATGTGCTTGTATCTGAACCTTTAACCTCCGAAGTCAACGTAATAGGCTGAAATTTCTAGAAATCTTATAGTTAATACCAGCAGTAATTCAGATGTTGTTTTCGTGCATTTTTTCCCCCTGGCTATTAAGTTATAAGAGAGTCAGAGAGCCTATTTGTAAACTATTGCTGCGGGACGAAAGTGAGCTCAAACGGTTTTAATTATTGGTAAAAATAAATAAATAAAAATAAAAAATAAAATCTGCTTGTGTAGATATATGTATGCCTCCACGTTAAACGTAACACTTAATAAATAAAATAGCATCCAAATGAAAGTAATGCCTGATATGTTTTAATGTTTTTCGATCTAAACAGTCATTTAACACAAATAAAACATGTACATTTTAATAAGAGGTCGGCTTGTTTTAGCCCGCTACCTGCCAACAGGCCAGTAACTCAACAAACCGCCTCTTTTCAGTCTAACAGCGAACCACACTATAATGCATGTAAATGCAAATAAAGTAATGTATATGCTCAAAAGTGCTGAATTATCTTACCTTTACAAACACAGCAAGAGAAAAAAAAAGACAACCTGCAACAGAGACAGCTGTTTGAGAAGTTAATGGAATATGCCTATTTCCAAATCACTGCAGAGGTAGGAAGACGCATGTAAAATATAAATCAACATAAGGTGACATTTTCAGTCTGTTCAGGCCTCAGGTTTCCACGGCAGGTTCCGGGAGCTTCAGAGGTCCTTGAGGGAGTCCAAGCAAAGAGACAAATAGTTTAATTATTGCTGTGTCACTCCTCATAGGATAACATAGTGACATTTTTAGGAGGTCCTGTCTCTCTGCTTATGATTTTAGTGTCTAAATCATAAGAAATGTCTTCTTTAACGGGTCCCTGGAGGGGGGGGGTACTAAATACACGAAGGAGTCGTTTTAAAGTATTGCAGGATGTGTAAAGCCATCAAAGGTTTTTGCTGTCTTGCCTGAACAACATGGTGAGGAAATTCAATCAGAGACTTTGAGCAGTCCCCTCAGGCCTTCTCCTCTTGTCAGAAGTCAAGTTATTTGGGTTTCCTGGGAGCAAAAATAATAAAACGAATAAATACAGTCACCAAGTTCTCACTGGTTTCCCGCGCACGCAGAGAGCGTCCATGCAGGGAGGCAGTAGGCGTAGGGGTAATAGTAGGACGGCTGCAGGGAGAGCAGAGGGGGCCGCAGGATCTCTCCCGGGCTGTACTGTCTCTGGTCGTCCCGCACCAAAACTTTCACCGCAACTTTCTTGGCTGCTGGGGTTGAAGCCATCAGATCGGCGGCCATCTGGCGACGTTTCGTCTTGTACCGACGGTTCTGGAACCAAATCTTGACCTGAGTCTCTGTGAGCTTCAGGGAAGCCGCCAGGTCCGCCCGCTCCGGCCCGGAAAGGTACCGCTGGTGGTTGAAACGGCGCTCCAGCTCGAAGACCTGCGCATGGGAGAAGGCAGCTCTGGAGCGCTTTTTCCGCTGTTTGGGTTGATCCAGACTCTTCTCGTCCAGGTTGCTGGAATCTGGGAGAGGAGGACACAGATGGAGCATGCGTTTGAAGCTCATATTTGTCTTGCATTTCGAGGCAGTTACACTCATACTTGTTGATTATATGATGGTTGCTTTGAGTTTTGAATCAGCAAAAAGAAGAAAAACAAATCCTAAAGAAATGTGCAAACCTATAAAATGGTGTATTTATTTTGAGTTTTTATTAGAAATAAACTGCGTTTAATTTTCTTGTTTCATTTTGAAATCAAACTTAAAATCATTACTCCTGAAATCAAAGCAGCTGTGCGTTTCTGGTAGATTATACCTTTTAGTCAAAACCTAAATCGTAGCATATCATCAACGTTATAGTGACAAAGTCTAAAATTAAGCCTGTGTATACATATATAATCATGCGTAATGAGGACAATTGGTGCGTAAAAGCTAGAAAGATGGGGGGAAGTTTTGCAAATAGGGCCTGTGTCCTGCAATAACACATCGCAACACTCCTCATAATTCTACACAGCTGCAACAGCGGTGTAAACATCCAAATTAAAAGAACACTCTGCTCTTTCAGAGTCAACTCTGTTTAAAGTCAGAAGTTTCATGGAGTCGTTATTGTTTTTACTTAAATCAGTCATACTTTTTTCCTTTAGGTATAGTGTCGTTCTGATCTTTCTGGCCTACTTACCCGTACCATTACCGGGCTCAGTGTCACTCTTGGAGTTTTCCGCAGCTGCAGACTCGTGGTCCGTCTCCTCCTGCAGGCTTTCCTCTGGCACGTCCGACGCGGGGTCTCCGTCTTTCTCCGACTTACATGCGGCTGGAGTCTTGCTGTCGTTGTCCTCACTGAGTCCCGAGTCCGAGTCGTAGCTCTTCTGGTCGGTCGGCTCACAAGCTTCACTATCACTTCTCCTCGACCCGCCGTTCATCTCCCCAAATATTTTCCAGCACGCAGTCTTTGAGAAGCACATGTCCAAATCTGGCAAGTGTCGACTGTCGTCTTTTTTGTTCAGGATAGCTTGGATTGAAAAAGGCATCAGCGAATTGCCACGAACGGCCATTTTTCAAAGAAGCGAAGATTGCTCTGACTTCAGGTTCAGTAATTAACCGGTCCAGATAGCGGCGTAAATATCAGTTCATCCACATTTTATTCTACTCCCTCCGTCGATCACTGCTGGCTCCTAACTTTTCCCCTCCAGTGTTGGTTCCTGGTCGCATCCCTCGGGACAAGCCGTAAAAAGTTTCTGCTACATCCGCAGAAGCGATGCTGCTCCGCCGCATAGCTCTACCATCAGCCCGGGCTCACTACAGTCTCCAGCTCTTTTCACCCAATTTTTTTCACCATACGCCCTCACCTGTGACTGACAGGCACCCCTTTTCGTGTCCTATTGGCCTAGAGAAGAGGAAAGCCGTTTGATGATTGGTCACTGTAAACGACGTCATGCTGCTTTCAACCAGCTGGGAAAAAATTTACTTTGGTCAGAGCCTAAACTCCGAATGTCAACCAACACATTAATTTTAACCAAAACTTCATTCAAAACACGAGAACTATCTTTATCTATATACGGCTCGTGGGAACACGACTGCTTTTTGGTCATGTTTAATTTATCAAAAATGTATGCTGAATTTAGCTAAAGAGCAGAATCTCCTGTGTTGCTCAAGTTAAACATTTATGCAGTAAGAAAAATGAGGATGGCATGCGTAAAAGTCTGAGATCACAAGAAGATGAAATTTAGAAATATCAGTCAAAACTGTGTAGTAATAAAGTATTTTTCCCAACTTTCCCCGCATCACTTAAATGCAACATCAGAACAATGCAGAAAATTTAATCATTTTAAAAACTTAACCCTTCATCATCCAGGGGGTCTAGGTGAGAATTCAGTGAGTACCGCGCGTAATGTGACCAGGCTATTGGCGATTCACGCCGTCTACATTTAATTAGTTAATTGAAGCTCTCAATATGTCACCTCCTCTGCGGTCTGCATTTTGAATAGTTAAAACCTGTTGGGCCTCAGCATGCTATGAGTAAAAAAATAATAATTAAAAACACTTTTCTCACACGTACCGAATTTCTGCAGTTTCATTAAATTATGTACAGGCTGTTTTATTTATTTCAGCGCAAATGCATTTTTCCTGATAAATAAGAATTAAAACTGATCTAACCTCCATTTAATATAACGCGAATCTTTGAAAAGTCGGTTTGTTCATTGGAATTGACTGGCTTTTTTTTTTCTTTTATTGTGCGTAAAATGAACGTTTACCGGTTTAAAAAAAAAGAGAGATTTTGTTGATACCCTCTAAATATCAGAGGTATTGAGCACATAACTACTGTTAGTTATTAATATGTTATTGAATATCCAGTGTGACAGTCCACCCTGTCCCAAAGTTTAAGTGGACAACCATTTGCATAGCAGATCCGGATCTTGACCTTTGTGGCGTTTTCCGTGTCGCCCGCCTATAAAGCAGATCTCAGACCTTTTCTGCTGTTTTTATTTGCCACTAAATTACAATATATATTCAGCATAATGAGCTCGTCATCGTTTGAACGCACAGGACAGTGGATTATATGGACACGACCGAATTATTACCATTAATAAAATTATTTTGGTTTCTGACATGCTTTGCCTCTTCAGAGTGAGAAGTCTTCAGGCGATCGTCATCACAAACCATCCTGAAGGTCATAAAACCTTTGCTGTTAAGTCATATATGCGTGGAACTGTTTTATGTGTGTAATTCAGTTTATTCTTGCAAATGTTACCAATGTGTATTTTGAACTATGAAAAGCAAAGAACTTTGTCTGTAATGAAGCGTACACGGTCTAAAAAAGGCAGCGTCATTTCCAATTATTATTATCATTTTCAATTATTATTATTATTATTGTTGTTGCTGAGGGTGAGGGTGAGGATTTTATCAGAATAGCTGTTAAACTTTTTGTTTTAATTTTACTACATAGTTATTTCCGTTACGCTTTTCTGCGCTTGAATCTCACTGACAGCTCTAATCTACAGCTATACGTAGAATAGATTATCTGAAGACACCAGCTGAAAAGCTCCGCTTAAATGACATTGAATTAGAAAAGCTCAAGTAAAGCTCAAGCTTCAGTCAGTATTCTTTGATCCAGACGCTTGTTGGACTTCTTTTAGTGAGCGTAAAAACAGGGGGACTGAATAAATAGCTTTAAATACGGAGCTGTAGAACAAATAAAAAATATGCCCTTTCTTGCTGGTGCGTTTTTGTACGGTCTGCGCATCCTGAAAGCACCTGGTGCGGCTCTGTGACGCACTCACGGCTCTGCTAAACGAATCCAACATCATGCGAATATGAGACAGAGAAAATCAGAAAATTCGCCCACGCTGAGTGAACTTTATCAGTGCTGCTGTGATCTTGTCCAAAACCCGCTGCGTGCATACATTATACCATCTAGTGGCCAGTGAAAATACCTCTTGACTTTTTGACATCTGGCATCTTTGGGGCCATCCCAGTCATCTCCGTGCTCAGAGAAACTCTCTGATTTCTTTGGGCAATTTTCACTGAACGCATCTCAACAAGATGTTACTCCAAAATTCAGCGATACACGAAGCCGCAAGTCTGATGTTTCTGTTAAAGATCGTGCGGTGCGACTGCATCGCCCTGCTCCGTGAAAATGAATTCAATTAAATTAAGTGGCATTGTCTCAGGGCTGGATGCGACCTTGCGAATGAAAGTTTGTATCACCGCAAGCAATGAAAACACAACTGGAAAAAGGAAAAGCGCAAACCGCCGACACATCTGGATATTTTCACACACCCTGCCCTTATTCTTTTAGAAACTGCTCATTCCACCCAAGGCCAACAGCACACAGAGTGGTACATCGCACAGTTCTTCTTTTAATTCTCTTGTATTGTAGAAAGTTATTTTCCCCTCTCATAGCACACTCTTTTCTTTCTGTCCCAAACAAGCCTCGCTGACCCGTACTCTGCGCTTTATCCTGGGGGGAAAAAAATGGAAAATAAATACAAAAGTCTGCCAATTCTCCAACAAAGTCAGTCAGTGCGCAGCCTATCACTGTGATGTCAAGCATAGCTCCGTGGGTTACTCCGTGTTTTAGTAACCACACTGTGAGGAAGAGCAATAAGCTGTAAGTAGCTGCAAGTGGCAGGAAATGTAAACAGCAGCTCAGACAATAAAAAAAAAAGGCTGCTCATCTGAACAACTGGAATTAATTGTAACCTCATAACAATTGTAAAAGTAAAGTGGGCCTTTTACTCAATATTTTCCATCTTTTTTTCTTTCTTTTTTTTGAAAAGGATCACTGAAAGGACAGATCAGAATATGGTTTTAGTGTTTTTCCCCGTCTTTTCCCTTTATGTGGATATGTAAGTAATAATAGATTTTTTTCAAAAGCGATGGGCTCCTAACAAACAACGACGTCGGACCAGGAGATGTGATGATGAAATGACGCGCTATTACATTATTACCACAAGGGTCACACTATCACATTTCTGATCTATCATAGCAATATTTAAGCACAAAGAAATATTGTTTGGTAGTTTAATCTGTAACACTTTTTTTTTAATCCAAACTCCTATTATAATGCAGGCAAGTAGAAGTATAACACAGCATACAATTAAATACCCAGATAATGCAGTTGTCCCATAACCTTGTTTAAATACAGTACTTATTAAATTACCTACCTAAGAACTATGTTGGAGATATAATGATATGATACCGTTATAGCAGTCTAATTCATATAACATTTATTCATAATAATGATGAATTTAATATTTTAACAGATTTTAAATAAAGCACATTATTGCCTTTAGACAATAAGGCTGGTGCCCTCTAAGGCACTGCCTTTGTATTCTTCACAATTTGTACCCATGTGGTTTGCATGGAGACTAATCTCAGATTCCTTCTGTGCCTTCATCTCACAAAAATTAGCTTTTTAAAATAATGTTAAAATTTGATTACAGAGGTACCCATTCATTTTTATTATTAATTATTCACACACTCCCACAGTCCAAAGACATGCAGTTACTGGGGTTAGGTTAACTGGTGATTCTAAATTGCCCATAGGTGTGAATGTGAGTGTGAGTGGTTGTCTGTCTCCCTGTGTTTGCCCTGCAACAGGCTGGTGACCTGCACAGGGTGTACCCTGCCTCTCACCCTATGTCAGCTGGGATAGGCTCTGCCCCCCTGAACAGGATAAGTGGAAGAGAATGATGGATTGACTGACATGTGTGTGGCACTTTACCAGTCATACTAACCACTTAACCTGTGTGTGTGTGTGTGTGTGTGTGTGTGTGTGTGTGTGTGTGTGTGTGTGTGTGTGTGTGTGTGTGTGTGTGTGTGTGTGAGCGAGAGACACCTGCACCAAAGGCAAACTTATAATCATCGATTAACCTGACAAGCATGTCTTTGGACTGTGGCAGGAAACTGGAGTACCGGGGGAACAAAGATCCAGGAAGGTTCAGACTCAGAATCTTCTTGCCATGAGGCGATAGTGCTAACCTCTGCACCACCATGCTTCCTATATACAAGACAGAAATAAAGTGACACATGTCAGATTGTATTAAATGCTTTTCTTTGATTCAAGCTTTTGGCCATATGCCGTTAAGTGGTTTAAAACAGGGGGAACAAGCCAAACAAAAGATATTACATGTTCTCAGAGACAAAAATAACAACTGCATGTTGTTTCTTAGTAGTCCAAAACTCAAAATTTTTCTGTTTAAAACAGAAAGGCAACCAGTCATCACATTTAAGAAGCTGAAAACAGTGAATTTGGTGGATTTTTCTGGTGTAATGCTTAAATGATCATAAAAATGTTTACGTTTTTGGATAATATATGAACAAAGATTAGATTAAATAAGTAAATAAAGTTAAGTGCAGCATGAAAAAGTCAATTTACTCTTTATCAACACCCCTTTGTCTGTCTGTTTGTGGCCAACATAAAGCTTCAAGCACTGCTTTTTGCACAGGATGGCCCCCTCTGCTGGTGAGAATGAGAAACTGTCTGCCATAGAAAATGCTGATGTTAAAAAGCTGAGATAACCATGCCTGGAAAAGGTATCCTTAGTCTGTTTTTTCTAAGGTGACACAGTTAATTACTGCAGCTCCCCTCCAGTGAAATTCCTGCCACCTTTCCAGTAAAGAAATAAACCTTCATGGCATATTAGGCTGTTAATTTGCCACCACCCTCCTGCCTCTTCTTTGAATATAATCTTATGTTTTAAACAGAAATCCTGCCCCAAGCAGTAACGTACCAGTTGCTGTGGTAACGTCTCTGTTTCCCCTCCTCTGCAGGGTGTGTTTATGACAGGTCTTGATTTTTTTTCTCTCTCTCTCTCTCTCTCTCTCTCATGTGCTGGTATGAAGGAGGAGGCTCCCGGCACGCCATACCCCCACGCCCCCTCCTTAGAGCTGCCAAATTGTGTTCAGATGGAGCAACACATGAGAGGGCACTGCCAAGAGTCATTTGCTGTAAATGTTCCCAAACACTCTCTAGATTTCTCACCAAATATCAGGTCCACCATGATAGCACCCTTAATCAACCTCAACACTGGAAAGTGGTAGGAAAGGGACAGGGAGGGGCGTGGGGGGGTTACTGCCAGCTTTAAGTATGTTAAGTTACAACTGAACCCACTTTCCAAATGAAAAATTATCCTTGCATGCAATGGAGCACTAAATGGAATAGCCCCTGGGACAGAACACTTAATACAGTAAATGGAACCAAGAGACAAGCAGAGAGAAGTTCCTCTGTCTCTTGGAAGCTATTCAAAACTTTTCAGCTACAATACTGCAGACACCGGAGCAGAAGTGGGGGGATAGCCCGCTGTTACACTCCAATTAATGTGTGTAGATAGTGCAGACGTGATTTATAGTTTATTTTCGGCTCAGCTGTGCTGACAAACGAGCTCCCATCCACCTCTGACAAGCAACAGATAATGCATGCAGCTCAAGCACATCATGAAAGGCTTCTCGGGTTTGAAGGGCATTTTCTCGCTGCCTCCTCGGGGCTCAGCGACCGTCTCTTTTCTCTTCCACTCACGCCTAAATAAAGACGTCCTTCAAAGCAGCGAACCCCTTTCAGTGGTTTCCTGTCACATGCAAAATGCCACTTTTGAACATACAAGTTGATGTAGTTATGAAAACTTCAGGGACCATTTAGAAATTCTTGAGATATTATGGGTCTTTCTTCTTTGTCAGACTGCAGCTGCACCTACCGCTTCACCTAGACTTTGCATTTATCTCTCTCAGTGCCGTTTTCAGCTGAGAGTACAAAAACAGTGAGTTATTAAGGCGTGCATGATATATGATATTTATTCTATGACATGAAAAGAAAATTGTTCAAATGTCTAACAGTTCACAACATAAAGATAATCAATCCTGAGGCTGAGTAACAGAGAGGAGGAGGAAATCAACACTTTGTTGACAAGACATCGTGAAGATCATACAAAAATCAACAAAACTGAAAGATTCCACCTGACATCCCCTTAAAATCAGTGGGGATTTTTTCTACAATAACTTGAATCTATACAAACTTTTACCTTCACCCATTGAAAACATCAGTGTTTCAGGCCCTTGATGTACATGGGGGTGGGCACTTTAGCACTTTTATTTTTTTCTAGCATTTTTAAACCCTCGTAACTTCTTAAGTCCAGGGGACAGCTGGGCTGAAAAACACATTTAAGTTCTGCCAAAAACTGCAACCAAATCAACATTAGGCCCATTTCTAAAGCCAGAAGAATAACCTGTAGGGAATTTGAAGAGTTTTCTTCATCATATGCTGTCTGTGAAATCACGAGCCCATTTTTGCTTTAGAAATGATTGAATCAAGATTGTCAGCAAACAACTGTTGGCAATATTTTTTTTCCCACTCATTGTATGGATCATCACATGATTGTTTCAACTCTGTACTCTGCTATTGTGAGCACATGGTGTTCATTTTGTCTTTTGTATCAAATCTGGCTGTCAGGCCAAGCCCACTCATTGCAAACATAAATCTAACCATTAAGCAAGTGAACACATTTTTATCCAATCAGACTGATAAGGGTGGAACATTGGAGGGCATTTTACAGATGGATGGTGACCAAAAAAAAAACCCAAAAAAACTAATAATAATCATCAGTGATCCTGTTTTTAATCACTATGAAGAAACATCTGACTCACCAAATATCACTGAAGTGTGATGATGGTTTTTGGATGACAGCACAAGCATGGTCAGTAAAAAGTCTCCTGCTCTGAGCCGGGACTTGGGCCTTTCTGTGTGGACTTTGCATGTTCTCCCTGTGGTTGCATAGGTTTCTAGTCCAAAGACATGCATGTTAGGCTAACAGGTAATTCTACACTGCTCATGCACAGTATGTGAGGTAGGTAAAGTGTATAACACTGATTCTAAAGGGCTCTGAGGGGTCACTAAGACTGGAATAGGGCTATATGAATGTGAGTACATTACAGGGATGAGAAATACAGTCAGCAGCTTTGGATGGGCAGAAAATACTTTGGAAACAAGCTCAGTTAATTATTCGATTTTTGACATTTTATGGGATTTTTGATAGTCACACAATTGTAGAACATCAACAAGATTGTAGTTTAAAATCTGTGCATCTTAGCATCAGAGGACATTTCATTTAACTTCACACGTAATTAAACCAAAGCCACAGAGTCAGGGGTGGAACTGCAGTCAGTGTGCGCTCATGTGGAGTCGGAAAAAAACGATCTTCCGTGGGGCAAATTCCCGTGAATGTGGGAATGCTGGTTCACGACTTGCCAAATTGGTGACGTCAAAGACGAAACGTGGGGGATAAATTCGATTTTTTTGGTCGATGGCAGAAAACCTTTTATTAAAGGTCCAAATTCACATGCTGCTGATTCATTTTCTGCTGTCATTTTATCTGTAGGACCTAGATTAGTAAGAAAAACCTCATACAAATATAATGTGCTTGTTCTATGAAGTGACTAATAAAGATCTGATGTGGCAGAGGAATTTGAATGTTTTAAATTACCCAGTTTAATAAAGCGGTATCTAAACAGAAAAGAATAAGCAGAGCTGTTTTTTCTTCTGCCAGTGCACAGTAACAGTACGTTTTCAGTCGTCAGAAAGATTTGCAAAAAGAAAAAAAAGCAGGGTCTGGATTTCATGAAACTTAGAAGAGCGATGGAGAATGGGCAAATTAAGAACCTATTAAATTATAGTCCAGATCCTGATACTGATAGGGCATGGACCTCGGAGTAGGACAGGCTCGCTGAGTGACCTTCTTGTTTTTCTTTTCTTAATGTACTTTGGAGGCAAACCACAATCATCACAGCACTAGAAAAAAAAAAAGACCCACAGTCTACTACTTGTCACAGCGGAGCTAAGAGTCAGTCAGTTTAGTAAAAACATGTGGTGTTTTTTTAAACTTCACACAGTGCTGACATACTGCAAACAATCCATTTGACCCCAAAATGTAGGTAAGTAAACAAATATATTAGTAACATTCCTGCACTCTGGTGTGTATTTGTTACAGCTTCACATGCCAAACCTGATCCAAATTTCAGCTCAGCTGCTGAGGCTATTTCAATAATGCAAAAGCATAAAAAAAATCCCATAAGACTGTAAGCCACCACCCCTCCCTGCTGTCTGTCGCTGACTATTTCTATGACTCTTGTATGAAACGCTCCTGACATTAAACACCTGTTAACTTTTATGTCCTGTGAGAGGAGTGGCTGAATGGGAGAGCATTATATTCAGTGCCAGCCGGCCTGGCCTAATCCCCAGTAGAGGAAAGACCACTCCCAGTGCGGAGAGGCAGCAGCGGGAGAGAGTGAGCCCCCTTACCCCTGCTACAGGCTGTGAGCATCCCCTCTGCTCAAACCCAACAGTTACTTCTATTCCAGTTGACAGCTGTGTGAAACCGCCATCTTTCCACAGCTCTCTGCTGCACAAACTGAGCCGCTGCCCATCAGCAGGCATGCTTAGGAAGGAAAGTAGGGAGACGTGAGGCAGCTTACACTGCTGCTGTCTGGGATCAGGTTTTCTGTTCTGCCCCTCAGGTCCAGATGCCAGCGCTGAGGTCAAGGTGGTGCAGTGTGTCCTGCCAGAGTCCAGAAAACCTGCACCACCCACTGTGAAGAGTCCCAGACTGCTTTAAAGTAAGTCAAAAACATGTTGCACAACCCTGTTGCAGCACAGCAAGCTTCATTCAGAAAACCAAACAGTTTTTTTTTTTTTTAATTTGCTACTTAACCCTCTTCTGCGTGTATCACTGAAGTAGCTTAGTCTCTTTTTGTTGTATTTCTACATGCTTTAGTCTACATTTTGGAGTAAATGTACGCCTTACTCCACTGCCTTTATCTTACAGCTTCAGATACAACTTACACCAATTACTAATGCAAAATATAATTGTGGCCACCTTTATTATTGTGCAACTACGTTCATAACTTTTACATTTTTACTGTGAAAAATTAAAATGCGAGATTTATAAAATAGGATTTCTGTCTGATTTTATTTAGTAAAAATGTGAGTAGTCATGTTACAGATCAGCATCAGTTCAAAGATAACAGAACACTACTATCATCTCATGGCCATTTCATTAGGTACACATATTGAGCTGTTTGCAAATATTTAGTCAGCCAGTCACATGGCAGCAACTCAGTGCATTTAGGTGTGCAGACATGGTCAAGACAACCTGCTGAAGTCTTGCTGATTGCAGTACACCTACCTAAGTACTGTTGCTGACCATGTCCATCTCTTTGTGACCACAGTGTACCCATCTTCTGACGGCTGCTGCGAGGAGGATAATGTGTCATATCACAAAGCTCAAATCCTCCCAAACTCGTTTCTTGAAGATGAAAACGATTGCCTGTACTCAACTGGCCTCCACAATCACCAAATCTCAATTCAATAGCGCACCTTTGGGATGTGGTGGAACAGGAGATTAACATCATAGATGCGCAGGAAAACAAATCTGCAGCAACCGCGTGACGCCATCATGTCGATATGAACCAAAATATGGGGAATGTTTCCAGAACCTTTTTTTAAATATGCGCCATGAAGAAATAAGGCCATCTGAAGGTGAAAGGGGGTTCAATACGGTATTTGCAAGGTGTACCTAATGAAGTGGGCAGTGAGTGTATATAGTAATAAAGTAGAGATTCACCTTAAACTTGAATGAATAGAATTGTTGCACTTTTTAAACCTCTTAGATGTTATAAATCAGAGAGCTTCTGTTAATGTCTAAATTCGTTTAGCAGCTGATTATTAAAAGCTGGCTTGTGTTTTTTTGATGGATTCAAGATATAAAAAAAAGAAAAAACACACTAAATTTTGTTGTAGAGGGTTGAATGAAATATATCGAGTTGTAACTAATTATTTAATTTTTTATTGCATTATTTTTTTCGTAACCAGCATTCCAAAACCAAAAAAAATAAAATAATTTAACTCCCCCGTATGATAAAGACCACTATTAAACTATTTGTTTCAGCTATTGTAATATATTATGTTTTCTAGTAAGGTTCTTTTATCTTGTATATATATTTTTTTTATTTTATAGTGTTTTTTCAGTATTCTGTGCATCTGCCCCAAGGTAATAATGAAGTGGCTAAATCTGTTTCTGTTATGAATCCAATATTTTGTGCACGGTCCCTGACAATAAAGAATAAAACTAAAACTCTGAATAAATATACAGTCTTTTGCAAAACCAAGTACAGAAGATGACAGAAATATCCTCGCTACATTTTTGATGTAACATGACATGTCAAAGGACTGCGTGCAAGGGAACCGGAGACAACCTCTCACACTCGCCCGATGAAGGCAACAGATCTGGAAATGTTTAGTGAACAGAGCAGCTTGTACCAGAGTTACACAATGAAATTAAAATGATTTCTAATCTCACACTGGCTGCCACCTGACAGCGCAATCAAAGCCAGAAACTGAACCAAGCACCCAGCATCTGCTGCAGTTATGGATTCATTTTGGCAAACCTGACTTGCGATTATGAACCTAGACTCCCGTTCTGTGGAAAAGTACTGCAGGTACAGCAAACATCTAAAAAGCAGGTCAACATCTGCTCAGATTTATGCAGCAGCAGCAGCTCAGTAAGCAGATCTAGACGATTATTTTCTAAAAATCTTATTCTGAATGTGAGGTCCATGCTTTTCATCCCCGTCATCAATAAAACCTGACGCTTATAAATCTGCCTCAAATATTTAGTTGATATTCAGCCACAGCAAAAACTGCTAAGCAAATACAAAAATTATTTTGGACTACAATGCAAACGACTATAATAAAATGACGTCTCAAGTTGCTCCAGTGGCATCGGAGAGTGAAAGGAGCGCTGTGTGTCTGCCAGACCTGGTGGCTAAATGAAAGCTGATCCAAACCTTTAAAGGAGAGTCGTTGGGCTAATATTTTAATGCTTGGATTGCAGCACCAGGAAATACCTGAGAGAGGTACACCTTTAAGGAATCAAATTTAGGCATCCGCAGGAATGGTTGGAAAACCAGAGAACTCCAGCTTTCTGCAACCTCTCTCTCTGCCTCTGTACTTTGTGGCTCCTGAAGGTTCAGGTGCAGCGATTAGAGCCCCCTAACATGTTAATGATGGTGGAATATTTCACTCCGAGTTTGTCAGTTTTATCCCCCATTAGCAGGCAGGAATGTCCTCTCCTCTTCTCCTCTCTGAGGCGATTGGTTCTGGTCTTGGGCTATTTACACATCACAGACAGCAGATCCATTTAAGAAAGAGAGCAGATAATGTTTGAGACATAATATGGGTGAATTAATAAAAATCTGTATATTCTGCTGTGTGTTATCTTTCATAAACACAGACTGCTGCGTAGAGCTGTGTGGTTGGGCTTCCTTTTGCGGATATACTGCTTGTTTCTTGGACAAAAGAAAAAATCTTCTAAGCTGCAACTAAAAAAGGAAATGAGGTGAGTGTTTGTTTTAATCAGCTGGTTTAACTGCAACCCTGAGAAGACAAAGATAATAAAATACTGATCTGTAGTGCTTTTAATGTGGCAAGGGAACAAAATATGAATTTAAATGATGAAATGCAAGAAAAATATATTTCTCATCGATTATTTAATATATAAAAAAAAATAAGCTGAAATGCCTGCTTTACATTAATACATTCCACACTGACAGCTAATTGTGTAACAATAAAAAATAACCAGACTGCCTCCACTTAGTAATTAAAAACCAGAACTTTGTCTGCAGCAAAATATGTCATGAGAGACTTTTCATGTTGTCTCATCTTTCTTGCCTTTAACTAACAGCGTTATCATCGATTTAAATGGGAAATAGAAAATAAAAAATATCACATTTTTAAACAAAAACCTGGGAGCAAAACATCTTGTTTCATTCACAGAATGAAAATGTACGTATTCACAAATGGCTGATTTCTATGTACAAGTGTGTACATGAGACACAATCTGGCCTCTGCAGACTTCACCCTCTTTATCTCAAAGCACAACTTGGCTGCACATTAGGCTTCTGATTGGTCTGAAATACTCAGCGGACATTACTGAATAAATGGCAAAATATGAAGTCTGATCCAAACCATATGTGTGTAGAGCTGCAGAAGGTATTCTGGGGGATTCTTACACAGATCCTCAGGTTTACACTCAACCATCAGAGGAGAGCGCATAATGCTATCCAGAGCTCTTCGATATCTGCAGCCAAAAGAGCAGAAACAGCTTCACGTGCTGACTGACTGCAGAGGCGCTTCGAATATGGAGTGTAAAAACAACACTGCTGGGGCAAACCGTTGCGCCGCTGTCAAACATCCTAGCGTTTGGCTCTCTTGGAAGGCGGCTCCTCTGATTTCTGTCCTCCCCGCGTTCGCACCGCAGGAGGGCTGGTCTCCCGCTTACGGCCCCCTTTGGCCACAGCTGCCGCTGCCGCTGCCTGGCCCCTTGTCCCGCTGCAGGGGGAAAACAAGGCGCAAGTGTCAGTCCATTTGTCGAAGAGTCATGTTCACATTAAATATATGGTTATGTGGGAAAAGTGGTGCAATATTTTATATGTGTAGAAACACTGGCCTTGTTCACATAGGCTTTGGATTTATAAAGAGAAAAAAAAGCAGCGCTAGAAAAAGATTTAAAAATAGAAGGAAAAAAATAAAAACACCCAGCAAGGAATTGTGGACGTGTAAAGAGAAGACTGCATCCATAAACTGAGCAGTTTAAGTCGAGAGGGTTAAACTGGGACCAAGACTTGAAGTCTACTAAATTACATTCATTTTAAAGTGTAAATGATGAAAGTCAAGCACAGGCTGGTATAATAAATTATCCATAAATGTTCAAACTCATTTTTTACACAAGTGCTCAGTTTACAACTTTGTATTAACAAATACATCCGATCATTTTGCCCCTAAATTAATGTTCTTTTCTATGAAGGTTTTAAAGTTTATCTATTTACTTTTGAATTCATAATCTAAAGCTAAAATAATTAGTTGATGTTTTTCCTCACAAAAATGTCCAAGTTTCTTTTTAATAATGCAGCAAATTATGTTAAATGATCATCATTTCACCTTTTTCTTGTTCGTTTGGATGATGGGGCATCGTGATTTATAATAAAATACTAAAAACATGTTTTTCTTTTAATCACTCAGTGTTTGATTTCTTTTGCTTTATTGTGTCCATAACGAGTCTCCTTTTAGCGGAAATTAATGTCCAAAATATACATTTAGGTGTTTATTTTCTTGCACTTTGGCATATCTGCAAATTGAATATTTAATGATAAAATAACTAATTTGAATATTTAATTTAAAAAAAATTATTAAACCACAGAAATGAAGTTAAAAAAATTGCTAAAACACCTAATAAATTTTACAAGTAAATACTATTTTCCACTAAATAAATGAGGACTTTTACAATGCAGATCATTAAAAGGTCAATTTATCCAATACTCTGAGCCAGAAATCACCAAACTTTCCAGCTTTATTGTTGTCTATAATCAAAATTATTGAACATTTTGTTCCCGAAAACTTGGAGAAATTTGACTTTTTCTGGCCGCTGATTCCATTTTCAGATTACTGAAGGAATAAAAACAGATCCAAAAGCTGCAAAAACCCTTTGACTGTAATGTGTCAACATGTCAGAAGGAGGGGGGAAAAAAATCTGGCTTTATACATGTTCAGATTTCTGTTCTGGAAACATTTGCACATTGGCACATATTTACATAGATAATGCCTCATTTGGAAACTTAAACATATACTAATTTGGACAAATTAGTATTATTATCATCATCATTTTATTACTCAATTACATACTGAAGACTTCTTACCACTGTTTGATGTGCTTTTCTGTAACACAGCTCAGGCTCTGCAGACTTATTTTTATTTTAAGAGCTAATAAGTGAAAAACATCTTGAAATTCCAGGAAATCTTTTGGCAAAATGTTTTTCACAGAGCGGCGACCGGCCAGCAGCTCGCTCTGAAGCTCACCGTGTGCCAGCTGTGGTCTCCTCTTTACCGTTCTGTCGGCTTGCCCGGGTGGATGGTTTACTTGGCTTGTTTCTGAGGAACAGTAAAAAGAAAAATACAAAACAACGGTTGTTGCTTTAGTGCTAAATCTCCCTTGATTTTATTTAACATGATGTGACAGCGGTGATGCCTTCTGGGTGCAAATATTCAGCTCCAAAACAATCAAGTGCTCATTCATGAACACTGTAGAAGCAGTTTTCCAGTTCAGGTAAATTTTATTGCTCAGCATTAAATAATAATTGTTCGTTTTTATTCTATTTGCAGGTTTTCTGGAAATGTCTGTGTTTCAGGGTTACTGGAAATCTGAAATTTAAACCATTAGATAGGATTTAAATTACCTTTCAGCCTCCAGGCGAGATGCCAACCGTGTTGTGGCTCTAGTTGCAGTTTCTTTTTCCTCCTCTCCTTCTTTCTCACCTTCTTCCTCCTCCTCGTCTTCATCATTCTGCTCACTTTCTTTCTCGTCTGCTTTTTTGACCTTTTTATCTGAGAAAGAGATGACAGTGTTGCAAGAATTACGGGTTTCATATCAAAAGTCGGTCAAATGTTGTTCTAAAGACAATAAGATGGAGCTACAAAATGCTTTCATATACAGTTTTTAGAACAGGTCTAAAAGTATAAAACGCTCATCCACAGCACTGAAATTGGAAATAATTGTATATCCTACTATCACGTTAGCTCCAGAGTGACTTTTTGGCTCAATTTAAATCTGATTTTAAAGCTCCTCACCCGAGTCCTCTGCAGCAGCTGCCTTTGATGGCCGTCCCCTCCGACCAGACCTCTTCGGAGTCGTCTCTTGGTCCTCTTGCTGTTGCTCTTCCCCACCCTTGGGAGAGTTTCAATAAGTCAGTGAATGTACACTCGCAACTGTTTAAGGTGAGACTGAGGTAAAAAGTCCTTACACAAACATCAGCGTCAGTGTGAAAAGGTAAGGTATGCAGATACATAACGTTAAACATACGTCTTCAGTCTGTTTCTCACTGCAGCTCTCCTCTTTTACATCCTCGTGACCGTCTGGCTGACTCACAGAGGGGGAACAGCCTGAGAAAAAAAAACGCAAGTGTGAGACACAAAGACTCAACTGAAGATCTGCCTGTGCATCAACCAGTATTCCTGCAGTTTGTACATCTTTTAAATAAATCACTGTGGTAATTACACAATTCGTCTGTGTGCTTTCTCACCACTGTCTTTGTCAGGCTCACTTTGCTCCTGTCCACTGTTGTCCTGCACCACCTCCTCTGGAGCCTTGGCTTCCTGCAAAACAAAAAGCAACTTAGATAAAGGCGACTAAAGGGTAGTGAATGTACACTGGGAGGGGCGCAAGCACACACCACAATGTAATCTCACCTCCACACAGTCCTCCATTTCCTCAGATTCCTTTGTCTCCACTGTTGGTTCACCTGAAATAATGATCAAAATTTATGAAAATTTTTTTTTCATTCACAGATAAGATTTAAAAAAGTATTTAAAGTATTTCCAGCCTTCATTTAGCCCCAATTTTTCAAATCTATCAGTCATTAACAATAAAAAGCATTCAAGTGAGTGACAAAGGTCAGCACAGTAACAACTTCTTGTTTGTTTAACGTCTCTTCATTCAACACACTTGCTTAAGTTGGTAAATTCTTGGTATGAAAAGCTGTTGAAGTTTGGCCCACTGGTGGGGTCCACGTAGCTACACATGTCTGAGCAGTTCAGGTAAGCTTATTGGTCAATTTCTAGTGGGTTTCTATACAAGGACAGAGACAGTTTGAAGAATGAGAAGAATAAAACTGCACACATATGATTTGAAAAACAAACTTACTGGTGTCAGCAGTCTCGTTGCGGTCGGTGCTTGCTGCTCCTTCACCGTCCTCTGGAGCAGAAGACGGTAGACTCGCCTCGCTTTTAATTGGTTCATTTTCCTCTTCAGTTCTCTAAAAATAGGAAACAGCCAAATAACTCCTAATATATGCATCAAAATATTTGATTATTGTTACCTTAGAGGGCATAAAAACATCACAGCTAACTAACAATGTCACATTACTAATAAAGGCAGTGCAGCTATGATTACATATTACAGACACTGAGATTTTCTGCGCACACCTCTTCTGTCTCTGCTGGTTTGAGTGCGGAGGTTTGGTCAGGACTTTCCTCGACTTTTTCTTCATCTTCCTTCTGATTATCTGAGGTTCAAAACAAAAATCAGCAGAAATCAAAGAAAAACTGACCGCTCTTGTCGTACATTATATTATACTCAACAACACTTTTAAAAGTATTTATATTTTCTTTGCAATATAAAGCTAAATTCCTCTACAACCTAATGAAAAAAATTTTTTCTTGTACTTAATAGACGTGTTATTAAAGGGGACTCAGCTGCATTATTTTTACTATTGGACTCTACTAGAGTAGTTTAGCATGGTTTACAATTCAAAATAATCCTTATTTATCTTATACTTATACACCCAGCTGTTTTAACTCCCCTGCTGCTCCCTTTGAGTCATCTTTCACAAAACACAAGTTTTGAATAAGGTGGACCTGCTGTGCCCATGTTTAGCAGGAGCATTCCCACTGTGACAGAAGATATATATGACAGAAAATAAAAGAATAATGGGTCCCATGTAACTGTGAAGCTAAAGAAACATTAATATCCAATGTATGACATATGATAAATGAATATGATGAAGCTGTTATAGTCCCACATAAACTGCATCAGCTTTTTTCAGCTGTGTTCAGTTTGGGTGTTCAAGGCCAAAGCCATTTCAACAGCATGCAGCTTTATTCCCTTCAGACAATTTTCTTTTAACACATTAACAATAAACACAAATTTAAAGTGAGCAGCTTACCAGCTGTGGCTTCTTTGGCTGCCGATCGTCTCCTCCTGCGGCTCGGAGTCTCCTCCGGCTTCTCCGCGTCTTTTGATTCGTCTTTCGTCGCCTCCTCTGTGGTTTTGGACAATTGCCCCCCTGGAGGGGTTTTTACATCCACAGTCTTCTCCTGCTCAGTGTCCTGGAGATGAAAAGCAAAGCAAAAACATACATTTTTAGTGTACTTTAAAAAACAAAAAACTAAATTCAGAAGAACAAGAACCAGATTTTCAGGTACATTACTTATGATAGAAGTGAAGTGAATATTTACCTCAGCAGGCAGCTGCTCTTTACTTTCTTTTCATTCACCTCTTCACCTGATGTGTTAAAGAAACACAGATCAATATATTATTTCAATCGATTGTGATAATT
Organism: Pterophyllum scalare; assembly: GCA_024447675.2. NCBI lineage: Eukaryota > Metazoa > Chordata > Actinopteri > Cichliformes > Cichlidae > Pterophyllum > Pterophyllum scalare. The sequence goes on along the minus strand of JAMQGT020011582.1, from coordinate 53,921 downwards.
ATACAACATACTTCACACCAGAGCAGGAAGGACACTCAACATGTTTGCTGATTGTATTAAAAGCGTTACCATAACCACACTAACAAATTTCTTTACAATTTGAAATTTGGTTCAGAAACAAAACAAATCTCAGCTGCTGTACCAGATTCTGTCACTGCTGCAGCTTTCTGACAGGACAGCTTTCGTTTCCGCCTTCCTCTCCCCTCCGTTTTCTCCTCCTATAGAACAGAAAAGTGTTGGCACAGATGGTGGGGTACATTAGCAACACATTCATTGCTGCACATTTATGAGCTGAAGTTTTAAAAAAACTGTTGGGAGTTACCTTTCTGACAGATCTGAGCCCCTTTCATCTTCTTGGCTGTCTGTGCTGGAGACATTACCTGGAAATTTCAAAACAAGCAGCAACAACTGAGATTAAGTGTAAAAGACCATCGTGTGTAGTGGAGAAATAAGGAGAAACTGTATTGAGCATGTAAAAGCTAAATTCCACCCTCTTAAAAGCATTACTCTGCTGGCATTTATCAAACTAGAACCAGCAATGTAAACTCCAAGAGCAAAAATCAATAAACGTGAGTAATTTTACGAATAAGCCACTTGACTCACTGATTTGTTTGACTAGTTTAGATGTAGGTTCAGCTTCTCTGGCCTCCTCAGTCTTGTCTGGAACACTGGTTTCCATCTAAACCAACAGTTGCGATTAAACAGTTAAGGACGAGTAACATGTAAGTGAGTATAGCTAAAGGCTGAATACTTACAGTCTGTGGATCACTTTTCTCTGTGGAGACATTTTCTTCCTCAACAGTCTTACTCTCAGCTTCACCTAGTGGCAGAAAAAGAAGCTGGTTAAAAGGGCTGCCTTTGAAATATGTTTTTAATACATTTCTCTTTAATATTCACTATATATTGACAGACTCACTGTTATCTATGTCCATCTTGGCCTGATTCTCCTCACCCTCTGCCTCCTCTGCCTATTGTTGAAGTGAGATGACAGAGTCAGAGTTGTACATACATTAAAAAAACTAAACAAAACAAAAAAACAGAAAAATATAAGAAAGTAAAACTGTTAAAATTTGTTTCAGGGGTTTCAGGGCAGTGTGAATCATTACTCACATCGAGGTTTGTCTTTGTGACTGCATCATCTGGCTCTGGTTGTTCTTTATGACAAGATGCAGAGTTAATAGTCAGCCAAACACACCACTGTATTCTTCTCTGCAGCAACTTATTGCACCACTCACCTTGTTCACCGGGAATTTCTGCAACATGTTCCGCAGTGTTGGAAACAGTCACTGTGTTTTCCTCTGTGCTTCCTGTGGACGCTTCTGTTTCAGACACAAGCGCAGCAGCAGCTGGAAAATTTATGAAGTTAAAAAAAATAATAAAAAGCTATGACACTGATGTAAAACAAAATATTTTAGAGCTGCATTAGAAAGGAAGAAGCAGGAAGGGCCGTTTTCAAACTGTTGCTAATTTTGCATCAACAAATGACAGAACACTGGCCACCGCACTGAAGGCCTCAACAGCCCTGCTGCTTTTGGATAAATACACATCGCTTTTAACATTAAAAGAAAAATGTTTAACACAAATCTGCACATGTGCAATCATAAATACTTCAAGTGAACTCGACAAGGATGATGGGGACAGCCACTGCAACTACACAACCCAGTCTCACTAGCAACAAAAGTAACTGTTGTATTTTTTTCCAAACTGTGGATTTGTTCTATACATAACCAAGTCAAATCAAAGTTGGGTCTCTGGTGTGAACAGAGAAATGATTCGCTCCACGGCCAACCCTTCCAACCCCCAGATATGAACTTTCTTGCCTTTTAAAAGTTTAACAGGAGATGTCTAATGAATACATTACATTAGGTCCATATCTAATGGCTTTATTTTCTGACCACAGAGATACTGTGCTACACTTCTTTTAGTCAGGCACAATAGAGGGGATAAAAGTTACAGCTGAGATTTCAAATTCCACTACAAATGGCTCCCACACTACATGGTGAACTATGGAGTGAGTGAGTCAACAGATGAAACACAGCTAACAAGATTTGGATTTGCTAACATAACAGATCAGCACGTATACCCTCTTCAGATCGAACTTGTGACCATATACGTAGACAACGGCAAATGGATTTAGACTGGCATACTGAGGACGATACCTGGACATCAATCTTGAAAAACACACATAATACTGTGACATGTAACGCAGACAGAAAGACACAATTCAAAATATTGCACAGGCTCCACATTACGCCGGCACTGAGGGGCAGGCTGCGGTTGGGTTCTTTGACCTGCAGAAAACGCAAACTAGAACTTGGTAAATACACACATATGTTTTGGAAATGTGCAAAGATCGAAAAGTTTTGGGGTGATGTACAGGGGGAAGTGACCTCGTTGATGGGGCACAACCTGGGATTATCATCCCTTCACTGTATTCTGGCAGCTAAAGCGGATAGTGCACGGAACACCCAGAACACTAAAATGATGGGAATATGCTGCAAGGAAGGCCATCTGTAAGTTCTGGATATCACAGGATTCCCCACATTCAGTGGGTATAAGGAGCTCTTAAGAATTCTCCCACTGGAAAAACTAACCTACACACTACGGGATAACAGCGAGGGATTTTTCAACATATGGAACCCACTCCTGGACAGACTCGACCCCACAGGCCTGAACTTTACAATTATGTAGGGATTGACATGGTACCCCCCCTTTTTTGTTTTGTTTTTTGTTTGTTTTTCGTGCTTGTTGGATGATGGTAACCTACTGTGTGTTTGCCTTTGAAAGTGTTCATGTTGGGGAAAAAAAAAAGATGGGGTTTCTCTATATAGGTTATAACTAACAAATGTGTATGTATTTGCTCTGAGAACCTTAAAAATATCATAAAAAAAAGAAAAAAGAAAGTATACCCTCTTCAAGTGGTGCTGCCGGTTTCTTATCTGGCTGCATTTCAGGAAGCGTCTCAGCACTTTCAGCTTCTTCCTCATTTGAGGGAGCTTCACATTCATCTGCGATGGTCTCATCCTCCTATGATAAAGACAAACATTTCAGAATAAAAACTTAAAGAAAAAATTATCCTTTTGTTAGAAAACACATTTTTGATCTGTGGAAAAGGTGAAAATGTTTTCTTAAATGACAAAGAATTATTTTGCACGTGTGGCATGTATTTACTTGTGGAGCCAACGTCTCAGAGGTTTCAACATTTGAAGTGTCCATTTTTACCTCTGTGCTTTCTGACTCATCTGTAAAGAGATGCACGTTTAGCTTTGGTTCATTCTGACTTGTTTATAGAGCCAATAATACGCGTTTTGCCACAAACCTGCAATGTTTGATTTTTCATCAGCAAGCTCATCGGTTTGTTGAGATGCTGGTGACGGCTCAGCAGCTGTAAACTCAGTTTCAGCAGCCGTTCCCTCTTCCATAGGAAGAAGCTGCTCCTCTTCAGCTGTAGCTGTCTCTAGTGGATGTGGGGCGGGTGGATTAACCGCTGACTCCTCCCTTGTTTCTTGACATAGTAAGCTGGTGGACACTGTGCTGTCGGGATCCATGGAGAGTAGGGTCAGAGCTGCCTCTTTCATCTTCATATCAGCATCCTGAAGCTCCATCTCCGATGTCACATCCTCTCGAGTGTTCTCAGGTGGAAGTCTTGCCTCCGCTGACGTGCAGACGTCCATAAGAGTCAGCAGGGCGTCAGCCTCTGCAGGCACAGCTGGCATCTCGCAGAGGCGTGACTCCGTCTCTCCCTCGGGTGGCTCAGGGGTGATGTCGCTTAAAGCATCGCAGGTATCATCTGAGAACAACGTGGTGACAGTGGTGGTGACGGGATCGGAGTCTGTGCTCGTGTCTTGAAGAAGAGGTTGTTTATTCTGTGGCTCATCTGTCTCAAGAGTCAGAGAGGAAACCGAAAAGGATTTATCCAACTTTTCCAGTCTCTCCTCTCTTGGTACTTTCTCTTCCTGACTCTCATCTTTCTTTTCTGAAACTTTATCCTTCTTCTCCAGCTTTTTCTTTACACTTTTGTCTGATCTCTCCTGTGAAGATTCTTCAGAAACTTTGCTCTGGTCTTTTGCATTTCCCTCTTTTTTCTTCTCTTTTGTTGCTTCAGGTTTGCTGGTGCATGCACTTCCTGCACTTTTGACCTCCGGACTCTGAACTCTCTTCTCCGTCTTTGCCAACAATGAAGTCTTTGCCTCCTCTTTGGACTTTGATTTAGACTTTTCTAAAATTTTTCCTTTTTCTGTTGATTTGACCCTTTTTGGATCTTTATCACTTTCAGAGCTTGGCTTGTTTGACTTCTGGCTGTCTTGATCTGCTTTTGGTTTTTCCTTCTCACTGTCTTTACTCTCGCTTTTTGATTTTGGTTTTTCTCCTGGCCTGTCCTCACTGTGGCTCTTTGACTTTTTCATGACTTCCTTGGAGTGTTTATCTTTCTTCTTGCTGCTGTTTGACTCAGGCTCCATGTCGGATCGATCCTCAGAGGAACCTGCAGAATCTGGGCGAAGCAGCTGCTTGAAATCACTTTTAACTAAAGTTTTCTCTCCTTTGACCTTTTCCTTTTCTTTGATCTTATCTTTGTCCTTATTTTTATCCTTCTCTGCTTTGACACCCTCCACAGTCTTCACCTTCTTTGGTTCTTTAGAACCTCCCTCCTCAGAAACACTTTCACACACCTTTCCTTCTCTCACAGTTCCTGCCATCTTCTTCTCAGTTTTGATCTTGGGCTTCTTCTCACCTTTCTCTTCGGAGGATACTTTGACAGCAGTGCCTTCCTTCTGCTGAGATTCATCCACCTGATGTTCAGATTTCTTCTCCTGCTTCTGTTTGAGCTTAGCACGTTCATCAGACAAGCTACGTTCTTTCTCTTTGCGTTCTTTGTGAGACATACGGTCAAATTTCCCAAATGAACGTTGTCTGAGAGCCTCTTGGGAGCCTTGCTCCAGCTCCAATATGAACGAGTGTGTTCTGCCTTTGTCAGATATCCTCTTTGCATCACTGGAATCTTCCAAAATGCTGCCGCTCATCCCTCTGTGTCGCTCCTCAGAACACGTAGGTTCCGACAGATTTTTCATCAATTTATGTTGTGGGGTCTTTGAGGTGGCAGATTTCACTTCCTATTTAATAAAATAAATAAAAATACAAAGTTACAACTCTCCAATCCATGATGAAGAAACCTGTTGCCTGAAATCAGTTTGGTAGCATTTTACATACTGCTTTCTTTAAAATGTCTCTCGTGTCTCCTTTCTTCTTGCTTGAAACATCTCCCTCTTTCCTGAAATGGTGAAATAAATATATACATTTCAGTATATAATACAAAAAAAAAAAAAATTGCTGGTGATCAACATCTGCTTTACACACCTTGAGTCTAGTTTTCTCTTCCTGTTGAGAGCCATTTTTTTCTCCAGAACTTTCCTTTCTTTGCGGGCTTCTTTGGCTCCAGGGCCTTCGAGCGCAGTAGAGTCGCCACTCTTTTGTTTTTTGTGATCTGAGGAGGACAATAGGCCTTACAAGTCATGCAGGGGTTACAAGTGCACAAAGTTATCTCTATGAGAATGACAATACAAGTTAGAAAAAAACCTGATCATCCCAAACAGATCAAGGAGAAACTAAATTTGTAAGCACAAATATAAATTTATTAAAGAATTCACTTTTTGTGCTGTAAAAACGTAATATTCCCCCACTGTTATGTACAGTCATGTGAAAAAGAAAGTTTTTAATGTGACTGTATCCCGTCCTGTGAGTAAGTCCACCCCATGGTTCAGTAGTTTGTAGAATCGTGTTCAGCAGCAACAATTTGAAGCAGTTGTTTTCTGTATGATTTCTCTCACATCATTCTGGAGGAATTTGGTCTCACTCTTCTTTGCAGCATTGCTTCAGTTCATTGAGGTTTGCAGGCATTCATTTATGCACAGATCTCTAAAGGGCCTGCCACAGGATTTCAATGAGGCTGAGGTCTGAATTTTGACTGGACCATTGCAGCACCTTGATTCTTTTCTTTTTGAGTCATTCTTTTTTTAGATTTGCTGTGTGCTTGGGATTTTTGTCCTGGTGCATGACTCAATGTCAGCTAAGCTTTAGCTGTTCCAACAGATGGGCTCACATTTTACTCTAGAATACTCGGGAAGAGGACAAACATCTACTTTTATAGAGGTGGTCACACTTGCTGATGATAAATCAATCAAGTGCATTGACTACCAGTACCTGGCTGCTACTTACTCCTTTAATTTCTATGGACGCAGTAAGAGTGTACTTAATTTTTTTCACAGGACTGCACAGAGCCCTGTGAAAACCTTTTTCAAATGACTGTAGCATGCAGCAGGACTAAAACACACTAAAATACACTGAACTAAAACAATGGAATAGACAAGATGAAGCACCACAACAGTGTAAGCACTGACAGCAGACAGTAAAACCTTGTTCTTCAGCCTGCGCTGCTTTCTGTTTACGCTTCTCTTCCATTCGCTCTCTGTTCTGTTGTCTCTTGAGCAGCCGTTCCTCTTTGTCCTTTGCCTAGAAGGGACACAGTTTGTCAAACAAATGTATTTAAAAGACAACATATGACACATTAAATCATCATAATGTGTTAGGTGTATAACTGTTCATCAATCTAAGCGTTTCATTTAGCTACAAAGAGTTTTTCATCTCTGCTGGAGCTGCACATAACATGTTAACATGTATACGGCTCACCGCAGATCTCCGACGTTCTTCCACTGTGATCTCATCATCTGAGTCGCTATAGTAACGGGAGTAGAGGAAGGGTTTGTGAACATAGGCCTTACGACGAGGTTTACGCTCCTTGTCTTCATCTCCTGTGTCGCCAGCACTGTGTTTCTTTTCTACGCTTTCACCTTCATCTGGGAGAAGAAAAAAAAATGTGAGAAAATATTTTAAATACTCTCCAATTAATGCTATGATGGTGATGTTATTCAAAAACTTAAGCAGGAACAGAAAGCTTGCTGCTGGCAGAGACCATCAGGTGGAAGCTCGCCCTCTTCAGACGAATCAGACAGCTGCTGCTCGTCTTCACTTTCCCCCTCAAATGACGAAAGATCGCTGGTGTGGACAGAGCTCACTGTGATGTCACTCAGGCCTTCCAGGTCAGAGTCCTCCAAAGAGTATTCTGCAAGACAAAAGTTACTTCAAGGTTTTAAACTTCTCTTACATGTAAGGTAAGGTCAGACAAGGTAATGAAGTACACGAGAAACCTAAATATCTTTTACATTAAATTAGATTCAGGATTCTCATAGTTGATGCACATACTTGTCTAAATAAGCACCCAATCATGGCATTTTTGTTGTGTGAAATACATTTAGTTTAAAGTCATGCCCACCATAAGAAAATGCATATAAATTCCTTCACTGTGACAAATGGTTTTATCAGTAATGTGAAGTAGGTAATGCTAAATAAATACAAAAACAAACAAAGCATGCTGCAGCTCACCTTCTTTTATCCTCTCTCTGGCTTTCTGTTTAGCCTTACTTGTAGATTTCAGCAGATCATCATCCTGTTTCTCTTCTGAGGGTTTTCCACTGGTTTTGCTTGCAGTTTTGTCTTTCTCTTCCTCTGTCTGCTCCTGAGCTCCTGGCTCCTCCTCTTCCATTTTCACATCCTCCTTTATCCCGTCTTTTCCCAGTTCCATCTGTTCCTGTGTTTCCTCTGTCTTCACTTCTAATGCCTGAACCTCTGCTGATAGTTTTACTTCCTCTGCCTCATCCAGTGGCTTTCCCTCTTGGTAACTGTCACCTTCCTCAACAACACTCATATCCTGCTCACTCTCCTCCACCAACCCCTGCATGGACTCATCTGCAGCTTGGCTTTTACGTGCTTTTTCGGTTGCTGAGCTGGCTCTGACGCTAGCTTCCTGGTTGAGAGAAGTTATGGTGTCCAGGATGGACATGGCATCGATGGCAGCAGTGGTCGTTGGTGTCGATGTTGAGGCTGTGAACATGTAATGGAAAGTGTCATGTGTGTCTGTCATATTTATACAGCTATAACGATGGATGTTCATATTAAGCATGTACAAAGTTTCTAATGTTCAGGTTATTGAGGTCAGGCACTCAGCTCTTCCTGTGAGTGCAGAAGGCCGCCTCATCTGTGGGGCAGCCATTTTTAATTCAGAAAGCTGAACTGAGGGGTAGCACAAAGGTCCAGTATAAGAGAAATAAAAACTTTTTTACTGTGAATCCTGCAAAACTACTCTAGTAGAGTTCAAGAGTTCAGTAGACACCAGCCAAAGGCTGACCCCTGCATGCTGACTTTCTTATGAAGAGAAAAACAGAATCGTCTTTCCTCAGTAATCAAAATCAGAATATCATACAATCAAGCATGGCATATGCAAATGATCAAAAACATGAAATGCTGTGTACCCTGCTCAGGAATGCAGCTGTCTGGTTTGGTCTCTGTTAAAGGCAGAGGGGCCGGTGGCTCCTCAGAGCAGCTGCCAGGTGACAGAAATTCACGGACGACCCTCTCCACCTGCGGCCTAAAGATGTGGTTGATTTTGGGATCCACCACCTGGGCCACGATCCTGTCCACTCCCTGCTCCAGCATCCCAGATCTAAGAGACACAGTTTGCTGTAAGTCTGGGTAACGACAACATACAGGAAAAGAAGAAATACTACTTCTCACTTACTGAAGGACAAGCTGTCTGATGTTGTTTCTCAGCTGGTTTTTGTTCAAATGAGGGCTCCATGTGTGATTGGACAGGTGATTGGAGACAAAGTTGTCCACTCGCTGTTTCAGATTTAAGTAGGCTGGCTGTAAAAGATTTTAATGTTTCCATTATGAATGTCCCCACACACATCAACATGACTGTACATGCAGATTAAATGCTGAAAACAAAATAAAGCTCATTTTTAAAAGGCAGCACTGGGTGTGATCAAGTCCTTTAGTGACAAAGCTGTCTTTAATTTAGCAATGGCAGCAGTAAAGAAGAAATGCTCAGTTCATCATAGGAAGTCCCCAGCAGACTGAGCCTATAGAAGCATAACTAATGCATGGCTCAGGGGCACACCCATCTATAAGCTTTATCAAAAAAGGAAAGTTTTAACCTAATCTTAAAAGTAGAGAAGGTAATTATACTGTCTCCTAAACTGGAAATGGTTTCACGTGAGAAGAACCTGATAGCTGAAGCCTCTGCCTCTTTTTCTATTTTTTAGAAACCCTAGGAACCACAGGTAAGCCTGCACTCTGACAGTGAAGAGCTCTATTGGGATAATATGAAACTATGAGGTGTTTAAGATATGAACTGAACTGAACTGGACTTTATTTCATTCAGAAATTATAGTCTATCTGAATATAAAAGAACAAAAAAAGTATTAAACAACACACAAAAAATGAAATCATCTGCATTTACAAAATGAATAAACAATTGTTCCAGTGTTTCCAGAAGCAGGCATCAATTAATCAACACATAAATTTACAGTTTACAACATTGGTGCTGCACATCATCATCATATCATCACAAAGACCATTCCTGATGATGTGACACAAATATTTAGTCACCACATTTAAAAATTTTATCTCCCAAACAGAATGAGAGAAAAACTTACTTCCAGTCCTCTTTAGTTGATTAGACTCATTACTGCACTCTTTTTGAGGTTAAATTCAGTACGATACTGCAAACTATAGCTTGAGAACACCCTGAGCAGCTGCTGCAAGCCGAGACAAAACAACCACATCTTCAGCATGCATCAAATGATTAACAAGGCCCTCTCCCATCGCACATCCAGTATTCTGCTTGTTTAGTATTTTAGAAAGATCATCCATATATACGCTGAAATCCAGGCGAGGTGAAAAAGATGGTGCAGGGAGGGTGGAGATGAGTGTCAGGTGTGAGTGTAACAGAAGTGAGACCTACTATGATGTATGATTTGGAGACTGCAGCACTGGCAAAAACACAGGAGGTAAAGATGGGAGGTGGCAGAGTTGAAGATGGAAATGGCCAGACTGGACATAATTAGAAATGAGTATAACACAGGGACAGCTCAGATTGAGCGGTTTTGGAGACAAATTTAGAGAGGCGAGGTTGAGATGGTTTGGACATGTGCAGAAGAGTGATAGTGGATATACTAGACAAAGGATGTTCAATTTGGAGCTGTAGAGGAGGAAGAAAAGAGAAAGACCACAGAGAAGATTCATGGATGTAGCAAAGGCGGACAAGCAGAGGGTTGTTATGATAGAAAAGAATACTAGGGATTGGGTGAGATGGGTGACCCCTAAAGGGAGCAGCCAAACGAAGAAGAAGGTCCATATATATGTTGAAAAGAACAGGTGGAAAAAAAGGGTGTAGATGTATACTGGGACCTAAATATATGCTGGTACCTGATCATTCAGGACGGTGAGGTGGAGGATTTTAAATTCAGTTTAAAAGGGATAAAATTAGTTTTGCAGTCCTGATCTAGGCACCAATTAAATTAGGTATGTAATGTAAATGGCTCACTAAATCATGCTTTCTCCACAAAATGAACCACGGCTCATTTTGTAGCCTCAAATTAAATGAATGAAACGCCAGCTTTAGCTGGATGTGGGTAGCTTCTGTAGCCAAGCTGAGACGACAGTGTCAAAAAAGCTCCAACAAAAACGCAGGTAAAGCACAAGAGATAGTTCCCTAAACACTAAACATTATAACTGTCTAATGATAAGTCATGAGCATGCTTTCACAGGTTACCTTTGTATCAACGTCTGCCAGGCAGTCCCTCCGGAACTGGTCAAAGAGTCCCTGCGTTTTTAAGTGATTTACGATCATTGAGACCAGCTGCGGGTCTCCAGGTGGTAAACCAGCCATGTCCCGATGTAGTTGGCTTAGAATTTGGTGACTAAAAGCAATAATGCTGACAACACATCAGATAAAATCCGACCAGAGCGCACCAACCTTCTGTTTACGGTTTGTGAAGTTCGAAGCAAGTGTGACTCGGAAGAATTTTCCGCCCTGTCACAAGAAAACCTGAGCCGCTTCAGTTGAACCGGAAGAATTCCAAAAAGATGCTTCTCATACCAAAATAAAAGGGTCCGGGAACAAATAGTTACCAATTACATTAATTTGTTATTAGTTTAGGCAGATTTAAAAGAGCTCTGGTTGGTGTTCTTTCTCCATTGTTCATGAACGTTATGATATTCAGCTAAGCATACAGCTACTGAATTTTATGCATCTTAGCCTATAAGTAGACACATTTAACACTTTTATGTATCGCTCCCTAGCGGTTTGAAACTGCACGGTACATTCAAACCATGACGTTTGCAGTTAATGTGTGTAATTTGTGTTTTCGAGTAACTGAATCAGCAACGAAACCGCTGGTGCTCCAAATTGTTATTTCAACAATAACGGTTAATTACCAGCAGGCTTTCTTTATCTGTGCTTTCTGTTAACAGGTGAAATATAAAATGAGGACCGTTTCATATAAAGAAACAGGAAGAGAATATGAGGACAAAAGATATGGCAGCGGTGGGATTCGAACCCACGCCCCCGAAGAGACTGGAGCCTTAATCCAGCGCCTTAGACCGCTCGGCCACGCTACCGTATGTGCAACCGTCCTCAAAACTGGGTATATCTACAAATGTGTTCAAGTGATATGTGGTAGACGTGCTCAGCGGAACTAAGTAACAAATGGGCACTAATTGTCTTATGTATTTAAATGTATTGGGAGAAAATTTCAGCAGCAAAGATTATGGTAGAAATATAGCTTGTGAGGGTGGATTTAAAGTCTTTAAAAACATTTTTCTTTCTTTTTTTTTTTTAAGTCAAACTTGACTTAAAGTTTGACTTAAAACTTTAAGTGGGCATAAAAACTATGCATGCAGTTTTTATATCCAGGTGACCACTAAAATAATTTCAAATTAACTGTCTAAATAAATTCCCTGAACCACTTCAAAATGGCTTCCCGCTGCAACACTTGCTAGGACTTAAACCATTTCAGTATTTTTTTGCTAGCAATGGCTACCCAATAAATCCTACCTTCATGAAGACAGTAATAATCCTCTTATCTTAAAAGCTATGCTGAGTCTATCATAACTGATACAGTTGTGGCCAGAAGATTGCATCCACTCATCGTGGACATGAATGTCAGGGTAATTTGGGGTTAATGAGGTTTCTGAACTGTTCTTTTCCCAGGGTAGAATGATTATGCAGTATACATCTTTAATGACTTTTTAAAAAAACAACAAATGAGTACACAAACATAAATATATCTTGGATTTTCCATAATCCACACAGGGTAAAATATATACATGCACTCACATACTCTTTTAATAAGTGGTGCTCAAGGTTCTACAATGTCTTGAACTAAAAACTTGACAAAGCCAAAGCCCATTAACCTTTTGTTAGTGGTTACAATTGACAACAACTGGTAGAAAAAAGGATTTGACCAACACTCAGAACAATGGTAAAGTTCAAGGAACTCAGTGAAGGTCTAAGCATTACTGTCAATTTATATAAGCTGGGAAGATCTCTTGGAGCCATTTCTGAACAGCTGTAGATTCCAAGATCATCAGTTCAAACAGCTCTACATAAGTACAAGTTATACAGATGTGTCACCACTTTGCTGAGATCTGGAAGAAGACCCAAACCTGTTGCCTCAAATGAAATTGGTTCGGATGTTCAGGAAAAAGTTTTACGTCACCATCGACTGAGAGGGTACCAACCAAGAAAGAAGCCCCTGCTCCAAAATCAACAACTTGAAGCTCAACTGAAATTTGCAGCTGCCCACATGGACAAGCCAGATGCCTTCTGAAGAAAGTTTTATGGTCATATGAGACAAAGATTGAGCTATTTGGCCACAGTGACATGAGGTACAGGGGCTGGACAATGAAACTGAAACACCTGTCATTTTAGTGTGGGAGGTTTCATGGCTAAATTGGATCAGCCTGGTGGCCAATCTTCATCAATTGCACATTGCACCAGTAAGAGCAGAGTGTGAAGGTTCAATTAGCAGGGTAAGAGCACAGTTTTGCTCAAAATATTGCAATGCACACAACATTATGGGTGACATACCAGAGTTCAAAAGAGGACAAATTGTTGGTGCACATCTTGCTAGCGCATCTGTGACCAAGACAGCAAGTCTTTGTGATGTATCAAGAGCCACGGTATCCAGGGTAATGTCAGCATACCACCAAGAAGGACGAACCACATCTAACAGGATTAACTGTGGACGCAAGAGGAAGCTGTCTGAAAGGGATGTTCGGGTGCTAACCTGGATTGTATCCAAAAAACATAAAACCACGGCTGCCCAAATCACGGCAGAATTAAATGTGCACCTCAACTCTCCTGTTTCCACCAAAATTGTCCGTCGAGAGCTCCACAGGGTCAATATACACGGCCGGGCTGCTATAGCCAAACCTTCGGTCACTCGTGCAAATGCCAAACGTCTGTTTCAATGGTGCAAGGAGCGCAAATCTTGGGCTGTGGACAATGTGAAAAATGTATTGTTCTCTGATGAGTCCACCTTTACTGTTTTCTCCACATCCGGGAGAGTTACAGTGTGAAGAAGCCCCAAAGAAGTGTACCACCCAGACTGTTGCATGCCCAGAGTGAAGCATGGGGGTGGATCAGTGATGGTTTGGGCTACCATATCATGGCATTTCCTTGGCCCAATATTTGTGCTAGATGGGCGCGTCACTGCCAAGGACTACCGAACCATTCTGGAGCACCATGTGCATCCAATGGTTCAAACATTGTATCCTGAAGGCGGTGCCGTGTATCAGGATGACAATGCACCAATATACACAGCAAGACTGGTGAAAGATTGGTTTGATGAACATGAAAGTGAAGTTCAACGTCTCCCATGGCCTGCACAGTCACCAGATCTAAATGTTATTGAGCCACTTTGGGGTGTTTTGGAGGAGCGAGTCAGGAAACATTGTCCTCCACCAGCATCACGTCGTGACCTGGCCACTATCCTGCAAGAAGAATGGCTTAAAATCCCTCTGACCACTGTGCAGGACTTGTATATGTTATTCCCAGGACAAACTGATGCTGTATTGGCTGCAAAAGGAGGCCCTACACCATACTAATAAATTATTGTGGTCTAAAACCAGGTGTTTCAGTTTCATTGTCCAACCCCTGTATGTTTGGAGTAGTAAAGGTGAGGCTTTCAAACCTAAGAACCCCGTACTAGCTGTCAAGCATGGTGGTAGCATCATGCTCTGGGGCTGTTTTGCTGACAGTGGTACTGTTATATTTCACAAAGTGGATGGAATAATTGAAAACTACCACCTCCTTCAAAATATTCAATTCAAATCAGAAGCTTGACAGTTGAAACTTGGGACCGAACTGGTGTTCCAACAGGACAATGACCCTAAATACACATCAAAACTGATTTTGAAATGGATAAATTAGGCTAACATGAAGCTCCTAGAAAAACCTTCCCAAAATCCCGACCCTAACCCTATTGAAAATTTGTGGACCATACTTAAAAGCTGGGGATGTGCCAGGAATGAACTCTGCCAATTATGTAGAGTGGTCAAATATCCAGAATTATGTTGATGGCTACCAAAAGCATCTGGTCGAGATGCAACTTTAACCAAATATTAGTGGCAGTGTAGGTGTACATACACACACTACTGACCCTGTGTGGATTAGAGAAAATCCTAAAATTCTCATTTTTGCACCCAGTTCTTGTTTGTTTGCTTTTTTTAAGCCATTAAAGATGTGCGCTGTATTCCACCCTGGAAAAAAGAAATCATTAAAACTCCCAACTTACCACGACATTCAAGCCCATGAGTGTAGGTAAACTTCTGATCACAGCTGCATCCGTTACCTTACTTGACAGAAGTCCGTGACCTCAAATCAATATAAAACACACAAAGTTACACCAGCTTTGTGAACAGTCTCATTAACAACCTAATATAACCCATAGAAAAGGTAGGAACTATTGTTCCATTAGAGTACCCAGTCGGCACAGCAGTCGGTTACAACCTTTACATGCTCAATTACATTAGATGCAAGCAAATCCTTTTACAATATTTATTAGAAAGTTGAAGTACAGCCGGAAGGAAAAGTAAAATACACTTTCCCACACAAGGTCCAAACTCCTCTGCATAAACTATTCAAGAGTATAAATGAGGCAGTCTAACAGTAGTATTTTGGTGTCAACACCATCTGAGATAGAAAACCCAAAACAAAGCGGTGTCCTTTGTAAAAAGTAAAGAAATCACATTAAAATAGAATTCTAGAGAAAAGCACTACACATTCCACTGTACATTAAAAAAAAAAAAAAAAAAGAGGGTATGGTTGGATAGAAAAATAAATAGCAAAAACTAATTAACTGCTGTCATTTTAAAGCAAAAGAAGTGAAAGATTCTCTGCATTTGAAGGTTCTCAGGATTTGCTGTTTATCTGTTTATGTTATGGATGATGTAATAACCTGAACCCTTCTTATGTATAGCATCAGAAAATGTGCCAAAATAATGGCAGTTTGAAGCCCATGGCAGTGAAAACAAAACATGCTGGGCCAGAGTCTCTTGCGGAGGGATAAAAGACCCATCAGAGGAAGGTCGGCAGGCTCGCCAGGGGAACCTCAGGATTTCGTCACAGGGCAAGTTGGAGGTAAGAGCCTGTGAGAGTTGGTGCGCACCCACGGATGGTCAATGACACTCTGTAGCGGGAGGCGATCGATGGGGTTGTGACGAAGCAGCTTGGAGATCAAATCTCGGGCACCATCAGAGACAATTTTAGGGAACTTCAAATCCACCTGCAAATGTGAAGATTTGTTTCATTTATCAGCACAGGGAACAACAGGATTCTATAAAGTATAAACCGACTCACACACTAGGTATAGCTTGTATGCTTCTATTTATTATGGATCATTTTAATTATTTCTAACCAGGTAATTAAACGTATAGATAAAATATTTTCATGCATTCTCTAAAATGTGTGGAAGGTATAAGTAGCCAATGTTGTGCCCTCCCGAGTCATCCATCCGTCGAGTCAATTACTGTTCCTGTGCACATTAAGAACAGATATAGTACAAACTGATCTTAATTTTAAAGATTTATGTGTCTACTTGTTGGTTGTGACTTTTGTTAACAATACTTTGTTCAGAATAATTAGGATCTGGGAAAACTTCAAAGTGAGTGTACTGAAACTGGAAGCTTGGCTTGCAAATTATCTTGGGTACAATACTACATTCCCTGATGAAATAATAATAATAAAAAAAAAAACCAACTACCAGAACTTTACCTTTACAGGTGAGGGATTTCAGAACAAAGTAAGAGGTAAAGTTAAACAGGTGAAAGTAGTGCAGTCAACACTCGACTAGACTGATATTTGAATAACTTCTCTCACAACTGTACAAAAGCAGCTTATTGCAGACAATCCTCTCAGATTGATTCACACAAGAACATGTGACTTGATAATTACTGTATTACACACCCAGAGACGAACACCAACCTTCATAATCCTTTTGTATGTTTCTGAATGACTTGCAGTTTCAAATGGTGGGTTGCCGACTAGGCACTCGTAGCAGAGGACTCCAATGCACCACAAGTCCACCTTCTCACTGTGGGTGTGTCCCTCAATCATTTCAGGCGGAAGATAGTCCAGCGTCCCGCACATCGTGCGACGTCTGGGAAGATTTAAAATGAGGTGAGTAGGGAAGCAGTGAACAGGGATCTTAAACTAAGTGCAGTGGTGACAACGTGGTTCCTCACCTTAGAGAAGGTGCATGGACAGACCAACCAAAATCAGCAATTTTTAGCTCTCCACGATAACCAAGAAGAAGATTCTCAGGCTTGATGTCACGATGAATTACTTTCTTCTCATGGCAATACATTAGTGCATCAGATATCTCCTCCATGTACTGGAATTTTAAAGAGGCTAGCATTAGATTATAACATCAGAATACAATATTTAACAGCAAATTTTAGTAGGACTGGTTCAGTTCTTACCGTGGCAGTACGCCGATCATCAAATCTACCACATCTCTGTAGCTCTTTGTACATTTCACCACGTGGGGCATACTCAAGCACTAAAAACACCCTCTTACGATCATGGAAGTAATTGTAGAAGCGCAGGATGTTTGGATGCCTAAGGAAATGAAGCAGAAGAAATTTAAATCAGAGTTCCGAGTGTGAGCAGGCTTTGTGTTTAAGAGTTGATTTAATGTATCTTTATGGTATCTGCTTAAATCTATAAAGGGAAATAAACCACTGAAATCATTGCCATTTGTTTGTGTATCTTGATCCCAGATGCATCACTGGTTAGACAGCTCAAACATTAATGAAATTTTTCAGTGCTGCATTAGTTGTGTTGTGATAAAATGGAGTAAATATTTGGACTTTAAACATTATACCGATTGTTCAGCTCTTTGGATATATTAAATTCACAGCTCTCAGCTTTTATCTGGCATTTTGTGAGCAGTCGAATGTTCCTGCATCAGACAGCAGAGGGTGGCACATACCCCGCCAGAAAATGAGCGGATTATAGGACACGTGTTATGATTGCTCTAAAACAGAATGTTTTAGGGCAATTCCGGTCTACAATTTGATGTCAAAAATATAAGACAATTTGGCCCTTTAAGTTACTTTTTTGACATTTCGCCAACTCCTCTTAATTGGAGGGGAAAGTGAAATGTCAAAAAAGTAACTTAAAGGGCCAAATTGTCTTATATTTTTGACATCAAATCGCGGACATGAAGTAGGGGGCGGGGCCGGATGCGACCCGTTTGCTGCGAGTTTGAGAACCCTGCCCTAAAATAAGTGAGATATTTCTACAAAGGGTTATTTTGTCCATTTTGACGAATGCTTCTTATTTGGAGAGCACAAGAACACTGCAATGAAGTATAACACATAATGTGTTGACAGGTTTAACTCAGTGTGTTTAAGATGGCCTAGAAGAAAGTAGAACAATTCTGCAGGAAATTTTGCTCAACATAAAGACAAAAGAGATACAATTTTTAAAAGCAGGGTACTAACTTGAGATGAGCCTGAATCTCAATCTCCCTCCTGAGTTGATGCTCCACGCCTTCCTTCTCCATCTGAGACTTAAACAACACCTTCAGCGCAACAATTGCTTGTAACTTCTTCACTCTTGCAAGGTAGACGTTTCCAAACTTTCCCTTTCCAAGTGGTCGACCGATGTCGAAATCATCGATGGAAATTTTCCTGAAATAAGCATGCAAAAGATCATTTACATATTCAGGATTCATTACGTTACACAGACAACATCTATCAGCAATATATAACTAGCCTTAGGTAGTACTTACTTTGAAACTGAGCTAGCAGATGAGCTGCCACATTCCCTCGCAGGACCTAAAAATGAAACCACAATTAAAAACAGGCACATTTTCTGAGGTATCTTAAAGAGTTATTATAGTTTTGTATTTTCTAATTAGGTTTTTTTATTATTATTATTTGATTTTGTTTCATTTTTTTGTTTTAACCCAATTTAGTTTCAGTTAGTTGCCAGAGTGGAATAGCTTATTTCAGTTTAGTTATTTAGTTTCAGTTTTAATTTGTTTCAATGTTAGTGTAAGTCTTACTGTATGAGCATATGCCAGAGGCAAGATTTAGCAATATCAGTAAAGCCATTATTTGACTCACAATCTTGTTGACATACAAAGTCTCAATAAACATCTCCATTAAAACCTCCTTAGGCAAGTTGGCACAATAAATTTTACCAAATTAACAAACACTAAGACCAAAGATATTTCCTCTATATTTTTATTTTAGTTCTCCAAATTCACAAAATCATTGTAGTTATTTTCTATTTTTCCCCAAAACCTTACCTTTTATTTTTATTTTAGTTAACACCCCCCACATCTAGTTTTAGTTAACTCTATTAACCTTTGTCTCAAGGGCATCTGCATGCAAGGAGGAGAAGCCTTACCTGTGACAGTATTTTTGATTGTCTCTGTTCGTTGCTTCATCAGAACCCGCTGTGGGCCTGCCAGGTTTGGTGTGGCAAACTGACATCAAAAGCAAACACAAAAACACAGCCATAAGTGATTGGTTAAATCACTCTCACTTTCTTATACAGGCAACCATGCAAAATGATTTCACCTTCAAATGTATTTTATTTGTTTAAAGTGACTTTCAGTATTTTAACAACACTTCAGTCCTAGCTTAATCAGATATGCCTCCTAAGTTTAAACACACTTAACAGTAATGGGCAAATCTACAGGGTGGGCCATTTATATGGATACACCTTAATAAAATAGGAATGGTTGGTGATATTAACTTCCTGTTTGTGGCACATTAGTATATGGGAGGGGGGAAACTTTTCAAGATGGGTGGTGACCATGGCGGCCATATGGAAGTCGGCCACTTTGGATCCAACTTTTGTTTTTTCAATAGGAAGAGGGTCATGTGACACATCAAACTTATTGGGAATTTCACAAGAAAAACAATGGTGTGCTTGGTTTTAATGTAACTTTATTCTTTCATGAGTTATTTACAAGTTTCTCTTTGTTTACAGCCATTGACATGTTGCAGAGGTTAACACGAGAGGAGCAGATAGAAATGTGATGTCTGGTGAACGCAGTAACCGGGTCATTGCTGCAGATTTCAATGTAAGACACCCTACGAGACCACCCATCTCCCATGCTACAGTTAACAAACTGCTTGCCAATGTGGGTTAGTGTCAGACCAATAGCGGTGGTTTTGTTTGTTAACTTCACCATTCACGTCTGCCTCATCACTAAACAAAATCTCAGTTTAAACTGAGGGTCCTGTTCCAATATTTGTTTTGCCCATTCTGCAAATTCAGTGCGCCGATCTGGGTCATCCTCGTTGAGATGCTGCAGCAGCTGGAGTTTGTAAGGGTGCCATTTGTTAGTAGCTAATATCCGCTGAAGGGATGTTCGACTGATGCCACTCTCCAGTGACATGCGGTGAGTGCTACGCTGTGGGCTCTTGCTGAATGAAGCTAGGACAGCCACTGATGTTTCTTCATTAGTGACAGTTTTCATGTGTCCACATTTTGGCAAATCCAACACTGAACCAATGTCATGAAACTTGCCAAGCAGTTTGCTAACTGTAGCATGGGAGATGGGTGGTCTTGTAGGGTGTCTAACATTGAAATCTGCAGCAATGACCCGGTTACTGCGTTCACCAGACATCAATTTCTATCCGCTCCTCACGTGTTAACCTCTGCAACATGTCAATGGCAGTAAACAAAGAGAAACTTGTAAATAACTCATGAAAGAATAAAGTTACGTTAAAACCAAGCACACCATTGTTTTTCTTGTGAAATTACCAATAAGTTTGATGTGTCACATGACCCTCTTCCCATTGAAAAAAAAAAAGTTGGATCCAAAATGGCCAACTTCCAAATGGCCGCCATGGTCACCACCCATCTTGAAAAGTTTCCCCCCTCCCATATACTAATGTGCCACAAACACAAAGTTAATATCACCAACCATTCCCATTTTATTAAGGTGTATCCATATAAATGGCCCACCCTGTACATAGTTTTTATAGCTATCACTACTTACCGGTCTTACCGGACCCCTGGGCTCGTAATTTTCCTTATTCTGTAAAGAAATAAATACAACTTACTAAAGTTATACTACATTTAAGCTATTATTTGTCCTTTGTTCTAAAGGTTTATTTTTAGCTTTAAGTCATACTCATTTGAAACAATGACTAGAGGGAAGCAAGCAAAAAAAACAAACAAGAAAAAAACAGAGGCACACTTTGTAAGTCATGGCTTAGCATGTTATGTTAAGGCGCAGCACTTTCCCTGTTTATCATTACAGATGATTTTTTAACCTATATTCTAAGAACATATTTACAAATGCTTTGGCATTAACCCGATGTCTGAATAGATTACTTATAAAAATGTGGTGTGACATTCATCCAAGTCACAGTTATACACACACTGTGATTACACTTATTAAGCATAACAGTTGTACTTTTCATGTCTTCACTTGACACACACACTGAGCTACAGACCGGGGGAAAAAGTGAGTGCATTTATTTAGTAATTTGTACAATATCAGGTCAGTTATTTTTGCTTATGAGGTATGCACAATGACAGCATGACTTTACCAATCAAAAACACCAGCTAAGTACAGTACAGTCTTTGTATTCTTTTTGTGTCACCTGCCGAGAGGTGGGGATCACTTTTCCATCAACCATCACGCTTTCAGTATCTCAGTAACTGTGCAACATATTGACTTCAAACTTGGAGGACAGGTACATATTGAAGAGTACAACTGCAGAGCACAAGAACTATAACCCTACCTCTTACTTACTAACTTCATGTATAAAATACAGACAGTTCTACAGGGGACCTATTGAAGAACACTTATTTACTTGTAAAAATCAAAATGTAAATATTAACTGCTTAGCTCAACAATTGCTTACTTTCATATACATTAATAAACTTTCTCACAAGCCTTTGTTCCTTTGCTACACTCTTAGTGGAAGGGCCACCCCTACAACTCATTGTTACATCCTGTTTTATACCAAAATAACACAGGATGTAACACCACATTCCTAAAATGTCCTTAACTGGAGAACTACTCTGCACTTCAAGTTATTACTCAATTTGTAAAATAAAGATATTTCATGGACATAACAGCCAGCTGTGCGTGTTTAGTTAGGTTGTTGTATACTGTGACTTTACTTAAGGTCACATCACATTTTATGAATAATCAATGAAAAATGTTGATAATTTACTTTTTTTTAAACTCTACATACATCTAAAGCAGTTTCTAGTGGCGGGGGGGGGGTACTTTTGAATTTAATTTGTTTTCTTTACCATTTACACAACAGAACAAAACACCGTGTCCGTGGAGGGCTGCATAGAAATACGCAGGGAGGCGCATCGAAGACATCGAATGCTAGGAATGAGAACTTATAACTTTTTGCAAGCATACATTTACACTTACTTAATATGAGTGTTAATGTGGCTAAATATCATTTTTCAAGATTTGAGGATCAGCGTGTTGAACATTTAAACTAAACGTTAAACAAAGGAAAAGGTTCCGTGGGCCTCTGCTGATAAAAGCGTAAAACAACTGCCTCACAACTGCAGTACAACTCAGTGTGCTGATCTACTTTAAATAAAACATGCTCTTAATGGGGGGGGAAAGCTCTGCCTCGTCCAGTATACAGTATACTACCTGTGATCTTTTTACCTCGAGCTAACGTTACACGTTGTTTGGCTAAAAGAGCTAGCAAAAACAAGGTTGACTAAATTAAGTTCAAATTTACGTCTACGTAAATGTAATATTCCGAGTTTAAATTGTTATCAAATGTCGCGGTGGTGCAGCGTCGTTATCAACGTATAAATATTAAATTACCTGCATCGTCGTGAAGAAAATCCACTGTTAACGTTACAGCGTGAAAATCCCAATTCTGTAAACCAGAACTTCCTCCGCCGCCAACCTTTTCAAAAAGCTAGTTTTCACGAATATGATTGGTCAGCGTCCCACACACAGAAAGCTCTGATTGGTCAGAAGTAGTGCAAGAGGCAGCGTCTGATTGGTGGACAGTGGCTGTGGGCCAGCCCTCTATGCTGTAGATCTTTTTAAAAGTATGGTAAATAACATGACGTACCATTGGGGCTGTACAGTATTTATATCCGTCGTCAGTCCCTCACATTGACACAAAGGTTTGCATTTTCATTGGCGGAAGTCTGCAAAAGTAAAACACGTGACTTAAAACCAAAAACGATGCGCAGACAGAACAGCAGCTAAGAGTTACAGGGGATCCTACCTGTACAGAAAGAAAAACCTTAGTCAAAACTGTTCACTATAGTGATGGGTCCGGCAACACCGATGCGTCGGCGCATGCGTCGAGCTCATTGAGCGAAATTCGTGTCACTATTAGAAAGTCACGTTACCGACACAGAAACTGTTTCAAACTGACACTGACGCGCCAAACTTTGTTTATAAGGAAGCGTATCTGTCAACGGGATGCATCTGCCAAAAGAATCTTTGATCTTTTGCCGGTCATCATAAAATTCATCAAGAATCATGGAACAGCCTCAAACCAAAGGAAAGGCTTCCGCCGTAACACACGCGTGTGTTTGCCCATGTACTGCATGCTGCACGCCTTCATGTGTGCAAGTATCCAGGGCAGACAGCAGTTCCAGGACTACAGGAGAGGGAGATCCGGAAGCTCCAAGAGCTGGTGAGATCCCAGTCTCAGCAGGCTGAAGCCCTCAGGAGAGAGATCCAACTCCTGTCGTGCATTATTGAATTATGAGTATGAAAAACATGCACACAAAAAAATGGAGGTTTGGTTAGCCAGAAGTCCATGCCCTAGTTTAGCAGTTCCACAGTAAATACTGTGACGTAACAGATAAGAAAACCTAACAGGGAATAGAGAAAACTGAACAGTCTGAAAATTATGACCCAAAAAGAATATAAACTATGCAGCACCAGGACAGAATGCATTTAAATTTCGTGCACTCCTACACAATTAAAGTACACCAAAAAAATGTATTTAAGGGCTAAAAAAGTGGATTTAGCATGATATGTCTCCTTTAAATTTGCCGCTCCCAGCTGGCTGGCAGCTGGCTGGAAGCCCCACTCCTTCTTCTGGGTGTATCTACTTCCCAGCATGACCACACCCCTTTACCTCAATTGCAGAGTGTCACCAAGAGATGGCGCTTTTTTCACAAAAAATTTTGACTTCTGTGATTCACAAATGTTTTGTTAACATTTCATGCTGAATCATTTTCACCGGCTAAAACAAAGCTACAAGCAAAGGTGGAACAAATCTAAAATGGATGGATAAAATTTTAGTCGGTATGACCTTTCACACATTTTCCACTGCAAATAACCAAATATTCTTTTTTATCAATTTATTTCAGTGAGTCTAATATCTAAGTAAGTAAATAGGTTTTTCAAAAGTAGCACTGCACTGAGCGATCCAAGCTGTCTCCCTTTTCAGTCTCCTGTTAGAAGCTCCATGAACACAGCTTCAGGCTGCACTTTTATCAAATTATTTTAAAAGCTAACTACTAGCTTACCACATGTCATCGGCATTAATATTGTAATGATCCATAAGGGACAGTATTGATAAATGCATTTCACAGTTACTGTTGTCTTTAAGTTAGGGTTTTTGGGGTTTGAACCGGAAGGAGATGTGTGTGTGGGGGGGGGTTGTTGTTCTCTGTTGGCCAGGAAGTGAAGAAGTTGTTTTTACCCTGTGCGAATGGTTCTGTTGTGTCGGCCCAAATAAAGAGTGGTAGAAAGAAAACAACTGTCTGGTGCTTGGGTGCCATAACGGAACGTTACAATATGAACACCCATCACCTCTATGATGTCCTGCTTCTGCTGCCTGGTGTCAAACCTGATTTGTACGACAGTATTGTCCCACCCATCCTTCCACCATCGGACAGGTGTGCCTTCTCAGAAATGTGTACTGAAGATAAACTGATTGATACACATGAATCCTGCTTTTTGAAATACAGTTCTTTTTTTTTTTAAAGCCACTTAAATATGAACTACGAATTACTCAAAAAGGCACTTAATAATGGGTTTCATAGAGTGATGAGCACAAACTGGAAATTTCTGTTCAAATTATCACTGATATGTATGGAGGAGCGCGTCTACAGCTGTCTGTAAAACATAGTGAAGGTTCTGTCATGGTTTGGGTCTGCATTCAGCCAGTAGTGTTGGAGAAAAACCACCTCTCCCTGCCCCGTGCTGAGATGTGGGAAATTGGGGGTGCCTACTGAGCCAGTGTTTAGCTGGCTCTCTTCTTACGGGTCATCCTTTTTCTTCCCAGTCCTATTTACACCCCCACCCCACCCCCATCCCTGGCCATGATGAAGACAGTGGATGAGGAGATGCTGGAAACAGACAGGAGTGGAGTGGAATGTTCAGAAGTGATGTTCCAGTGTAGCTGCTCTGCAGTCTTCTATAGGACCTGTCTTTAGGCCAACAAGATTCACCGTAGCGTTGAACTTCACTGCGTCAACACAAACTTCTCAGAGCTCCAAACACCAACATTTTTTTAAACAACCTTTTACAGGAAAGAGCAGAACCACCACTGAACATCATTGGTAAGTAGTTACATGGATAGTTTTGAGGTCATTTAGGTTTATACAGTGAAGCTTCTAAATAATACACTTTTGTTTAACCCACAATTTGTGTTTGTGCATATATATTATCCCAAAATCTTGTGGGTGGCTGTTTGCTGTGTCTTTCAACTTGACCACAAAGTGTAGAAAATTCAGTCTGAGTCGTTGAGTTGTTGTGTGATAGACAGGGGTGAAAGCAGGCCGGTACGGTCCGGTACTGCGTACCACTATAAGATTCTGCGCCGGTAGTTGGAGCGCTGGAGTTGGAGCGGCTGTCTGCTGTAAAGCCGTCATTCAGAACCGGTCACGGCTGTACTTTGGGCCAGAATAGCTCCACTAGCTATAAGCAGTCTAAAACACGACTCAATCAGCCAATGAATAGCTTTTTTTCTCATTTCAAATTGTTTCTGAACTGTTTGTGTTATGGTGGAGCCTCAATTTTCTAGCTTCTCTCTCCTCAGAGATCAAGGCTTTAGTCAACGGACTAGTGATGTGTCGTTTGCAAAAGAGCCGGCTCTAAAAGCCGATGCTTGGTAGTGAATCAGCAGAGCCGACTCCTATTGAATGAGAGCCGGCTCCCCAAATTCTCATTAGCTTTGCTCACAAACCTGAGGACGGAGGCAGAACTGATGGGCACATTATGCAGCCAATCACACAGGGGGACATGGGATTATACCATTATGTTAAAACAGAGGGGGAGATTGATGTTCCACTGTGTGTGGGTGTAGTCCAGGTATAGATAGCAAGACCGCAGGAGACAGCGGTGCAAAAACATGTGAATATGAGTGATACACATTAAAGAAGCAGCATTTGGCTGCAATTTAAGGAAACTGGAAATAGCAGAGCAGAGTGCTGTCATTGCAAATTGAAAATTACAGTGAGAGCAGGTTCCACCACAAATCTGCACTGACATAAAAACTGTCCATCCCTTGGTGCAGTTGGAGGAGAGAGGCCAAGCTAGGTCTCCGTCTACCAACCCTGGTGAGTCTGGTACCAAACCAGCAACAACTGTTGCGGCATCCACTGCCCTCCCCAAAACTGCAACTATAACCTGTCCTACTGCAATACAAGCAAAAGAATAATAAATATTCATAATAATCATAAAAAGACTGAAGGCAAAAGGGCTTCTCAGCACACAAACCATTCATTTTTTTGATCATTTAGGCTAAAATATGAGGCTACAAATAATAGCAAGTAAAGAGCCGTCTGGGAGCCGAAAAGCCGCTCTTCTTTGGGAGCCGAGCCTAAAGAGCCAGCTCTCTGAAAAGAGCCGAACTTCCCATCACTACAACGGACAGCCACGTCCTGTAAGTGGGACGGATGTGGTGCATTGTACATGACAGGCTAGACCCTCTTATTTTGATGGAGACCTCATTCGGCCAATCATGTAACTGGCTGCACCAAAATCAACCGAAAAGCTACGTGACGCCCCCTGGTTATTATTGGCTCTGGAAAACCCATTTCTTAATATGATTGGCTGAATGAGGTGTCAATCAAAATGGGAGGGTCTAGCCTTCAATAATAAATGTACTACATACCAGACAGGACACGGCCAGTTCACAGGCAGTAGTGGTGTGCGATACTGCAAAATTTGGTATCGATTGATACCAAGTAAATACAGGGCCAGTATCGCCGATACTGATACCGATACCGATACTTTTTAATAATTATGAAGAATTTTCATAAAGTTTAAGTGTTTTGTGATTTTTTTTCTTTACTTTGGATCATTAATTAGTTAAAAGCCAGAATAGAATTGAGCAAAGTTTATAGGTAAATAGAAAATACTTTATCAAAATAAAAGTTTTTATTCTGAAACAATAGTACAGCAACAAAACAATTTTCCCCATACATTGTGATGTCTGAATTTTTTTCTTAAATCAAGTGTACAAAATGATCATTCAATAACAAATTAAAACTTTTTTTCAGGTAGAGTGTTTAGAAAATATTCATTCAATAATTTTCTGGATTTTTTCTTAAATAAACAAGCTGTACAAAATTATCACAACACAATTATAAAACATTTACGCTTCCGGCCCCGCCCCCTACTTCCGGCCTTCGATTTAATTTAAAAAATATAAGTAACTTAAAGGGCTAAATTGTCTAATATTTTTGACATCTAATCACAGGCCGGTAGTAGGGGGCGGGGCCGGAAGTGGCCCGCGGGCCGGCAGTCCTGACAAATTCCTTTTTTGCCCCAAGTAAAATGTGTTACATGTCACGTGACAGTATAATGTCAAAACACTGCAGGGAGGGGAGGAGCAAAGTGTGCCTGCTCTGTGCTGTGAGAGGAGCGGCTCTTAAACAGTCAGCTTGCATCTTTGATGAAACTGCAGCGCTGCATACAGGAGAGAAACTGAAGCTAAAGTATCGATCTTATTACACTAGTATTAATCAATATCAATACCAACGTTGGTATCGATATTATCGATATTTGGATCAATCCGCCCATCACTAACAGGCAGCGACATGGGTTTTCCAGAGCCAATAATAACCAGAGGATGTAGTTTTTGCAGGTTAAAACGTTCACCGCTACGTTTAATGTCGGTCTGCTTGTTACAAAATATCTCAATTAAAAGCACAGAGAGATTAACTAATTGTGTTAAATGTTGTTCTGCTCAGGTTCAACAACACAACACAGCTCAAAAACACTGCTTATGACCAGAGATTTCATTTACACCACACGAGAGCGCATTCACCTCCAAAACACAGTGGTTGCCAAGGGTATTGAGGTTTGAGAAAGTTTGGTGGTTATTTCTTTCCATAAGTTTTGTATTGGTGGACAAAGGCAGACTGCATGGAGGTGGTCATCAGTTGTGTTAAGTACAGTGTGTGCAAACATCTCAGTTCCTTAACAACAAAAATATATTCCACACAGTCAAGTGATTCTAATTTCTGCCTTATCAGGCAGGCAATAGTAATATACACTGCTCAAAAAAATAAATGGAACACTTAAACAACACAATATAACTCCAAGTAAATCAAACTTCTGTGGAATCAATCTGTCCTCTTAGGAAGCAACACTGATTGACAATCAATTTCACATGCTGTTGTGCTAAAGGAATAGACAACAGGTGGAAATTATTGGCAATTAGCAAGATACACTCAATAAAGGAGTGGTTCTGCAGGTGGGGACCACAGACCACTTCTCAGTACCTATGCTTTCTGGCTGATGTTTTGGTCACTTTTGAATGTTGGTGGTGCTTTCACACTCGTGGTAGCATGAGACCGACTCTACAACCCACACAAGTGGCTCAGGTAGTGCAGCTCATCCAGGATGGCACATCAATGCGAGCTGTGGCAAGAAGGTTTGCTGTGTCTGTCAGCGTAGTGTCCAGAGGCTGGAGGTGCTACCAGGAGACAGGCCAGTACACCAGGAGACATAGAGGAGGCCATAGGAGGTCAACAACCCAGCAGCAGGACCGCTACCTCTGCCTTTGTGCAAGGAGGAACAGGAGGAGCACTGCCAGAGCCCTGCAAAATGACCTCCAGCAGGCCACAAATTTGCATGTGTCTGCACAAACGGTTAGAAACCGACTCCATGAGGATGGTATGAGGGCCCGATGTCCACAGATGGGGGTTGTGCTCACAGCCCAACACTGTGCAGGACGCTTGGCATTTACCATAGAACACCAGGATTGGCAAATTCGCCACTGGTGCCCTGTGCTCTTCACAGATGAAAGCAGGTTCACACTGAGCACATGTGACAGACGTGACAGAGTCTGGAGATGCCGTGGAGAGCGATCTGCTGCCTGCAACATCCTTCAGCATGACCGGTTTGGCAGTGGGTCAGTAATGGTGTGGGGTGGCATTTCTTTGGAGGGCCGCACAGCCCTCCATGTGCTCGCCAGAGGTAGCATGACTGCCATTAGGTACCGAGATGAGATCCTCAAAACCCCTTGTGAGACCATATGCTGGTGCGGTTGGCCCTGGGTTCCTCCTAATGCAGGACAATGCTAGACCTCATGTGGCTGGAGTGTGTCAGCAGTTCCTGCAAGATGAAGGCATTGAAGCTATGGACTGGCCCACCCGTTCCCCAGACCTGAATCTGATTGAGCACATCTGAGTGCTCAATCAGTTTCCTCTAAGTTTCCTTTTTGACGCTGTCCTTCGAGCTCCCTCCCCAGGCCTGGCTCTAGGGTGGGGCCCTGGTAACCCTAACTCAGGCAGGGTAAACAGTTTCATGAGGGTCTACTGAACCGCTCTTTGTCTGGCCCCTCACCAAGGACCAATTTGCCATGGGAGACCCTACCAGGGGGACATGCCCCCGGACAACATAGCTCCTGGGATCACTGGGACACACAAACCCCTCCACCATGATCAAGTGGCGATTCACGGAGGAGAAGATCGTGAATACAAGCGGCAGAAATGAGTTTCCTTCGAAGGGTGGCTGGCCTCTCTCTTAAAGATAGGGTGAAGAGTGTGGCCATTCGGAAGGGGCTCGGAGTAGAGCTGTTGCCGTTAGGTAAAAACGTCCCCAGGGTTCACAAAGAGAGTCCCTACAGCAAGAACAGTTATGCACTTTAAAGCTGCTGCTGTCGTGTCACGACATGGTGACAATTTTAACAAATATTTAAAAATATATATGTTTATAAAAGTTACATACTGCAGCTTTAAAAGTTGCATTTCATTGCACTTTTTTATCTATTTGCATGTAATGTAGCCTTATTTAACAGCACTTTATAGGCAACAATCTTTCACAATAAAGTCTTCATTGCTAAAAAAAAAAAAAAAAAAGTATTTAATTTTATGTATGACTAATTGCCTTCTTGATCACCCCTTTACAAAAAACACAACATAAAATGTGAGTCAGGCAACTTGAGCCATGTTGGTCATGGTCCTGAGAAGCCGTGGCAGGGGTCCCTTATTTTCATTTGTGAAAGGTGGCAACCCTATCAGTCCCCCTTCATTTCTTCACCTTTCATAACTGTCCCTTTAATACCAACTAACTCAAAACTCAATAAAGAATACTCAAAACAATTCATGTGTGTTCTTTTTTATATAGCTTATTTAAAACATCAATCCTTCATTAAACTATATAGGCAGGTAAAGGTAATGGAACCCCTGGACTCCATTACACTTCCTAACTACCATTTATAAAGATGAGTATTACTTCAACATTAATCAAAACACAGAGCACACAAAAACATGCTTATTGCAACTACTTTTTGCATTCAAGGCAGTGATGGAAACTTTGCATCTGTGGGACTTGTATGTTTCTCCCACACTCACTGAAATAGCAGAACAGGTGCCTTTACAATCTTATGACACCCCTACTCCCATTCTAATTTACCAATTTACTGTTTGGAGATTCCCCCATGATACACTATATTGCCAAATGTATCCACTTGTCTGCCTTCACATGCATATGAACTCGAGTGACATTCCATTCTTAACACGATGTTGGCCCACCCTTTGCAGCTATAACAGCTTCAACTCTTCTGGGAAGTCTTTCCACAAGGTTTAGGAGTGTGTTTATGGAAATTTCTGACCATTCTTCCAGAAGCGCATTTGTTAGGTCAGACACTGATGTTGGACGAGAAGACCTGGCTCACAGTCTCTAATTCATCCCAAAGGTGTTCTATTGAGGTGAGGTCAGGTACGTTTGACTCTGTGCAGACCACTCAAGTTGTTCCACACCAAACTCGCTCATCCATGTATTTATGGATCTTGCTTTGTGCACTGGTGTGCAGTCATGTTGGAAAAGGAAGGGACCATCTCCAAACTGTTCCTTCAATGTTGGGAGCATCAAATTGTCCAAAATTTCTGGGTATGCTGAAGCATTAAGAGTTCCTTTCACTAGAACTAAGGCGCCAAGCCCAACCCCTGAAAAACAACCCCACACTATAATTTCCCCCCTCCACCAAACTTTACACATGGCACAATGCAGTCAGATGAGTACCGTTCCTCCTGGCAACTGCCAAAGCCAGACTTGTCCATCAGGTTGTCAGATGGAGAAGCGTGACTCATCCCTCCAGAGAACATGTCTCCACTGCTCTAGATTCAAGGGGTGGTGTGCTTTACACCATTGCATTCAACACTTTGCATTTCACTTGGTGATGTAAAGCTTGGATGCAGTTGCTTCACCATGGAAACCCACTCTATGAAGCTCTCTACGAGCTGTTCTTGAGCTAATCTCAAGGCCACATGAAGTTTGGAGGTCTGTAGTGATTGACTTTGCAGAAAGTTGGTGACCTTTGTGCCTCAGCACCTGCTGACCCATCTCTGTGAGTTTAGGTGGCCCATCACTTCGTGGTTGAGTTGCTGTCATTCCCAATCACTTCCACTTTTGTTATAATACCACTAACAGCTGACTGTGCAATATTTAGTAGTGAGGAAATTTCACCACTCGAGTTGTTGCACAGGTGTCATCCAATCACGGTACCACGCTGGAATTCACTGAGCTCCTGAGAGCGACCCATTCTTTAACAAATGCTTGTAGAAGCAGTCTGCATGCCAGCCAGAATGTACAAAACTTTGTAGCACCTGCACAACAGTCTAAAAATGAAAAATATTTTAGTTTTTGGGTATTTCAGGTCACTTGAGGAAAAGTCATTAAATTTCAGGTTAAAAGAAAAAAAATTATGGTGTTTTTACTGCTGTCAAATTTGAACAGAAGAATATATAAGGGTTAGAGCTTTAGTTACTTATTTGCACAAAGATGTAAAATAAAACTATTAATAATTGCACCACATTATAAATAACGCTACCCAGCAGCATGTTATTAAAATAATTTCCAGCTGCAGGACACACTGTATATGAAATACATTAGTCCAAAATGATGATCTCACAAGTACATTTAATTCAGAAACTTTATATTTTGATTACTGTTTGTGTGAAATTTACTTCAATTCTTGTTTTTCCATTTTGCAGAACTCACATTTCATGTTATAAATGTTCAATGATCATTCATTTGATATATGAAGCTGTTTTTATGAAATAATTTGTGCAGTTTCATGAAAAATCTATCAGTCAAAATAACATCTGTAACGGTGCAGTCGATATATATTCGCATTCAAACACAAATTCTGGGTTTATCAAAATAGTTTTATTCAAAACAATGTGTCCTTTACAAGATTGAGCTTCACTAAATGGTTGCTTTAAATGCAACACACTTCAGTGTAATGACACAGATCTTCCATGTTTTGTTTTTTTTTCTAAAATTGAGACAATAGACATTCACGCTGAGCATTTCTTTCTTTTTCACAATTCCTAAAAATCACATATGCAAAACCCAACGATATCCTGTGCATCAAACACCTGGAGTAAAATATATGTTCGCTGACAGTATAAGTTGTTGAGAAGTGGTAAAGCAACAGGAAACAGATGGATCATTGCCAGCACTCTGCTTCACTGCATCTTTGTAGCTGACACCTGCTTATCTGCCTACAGTCTAACAGTAACTTTCCTGCATTTTCTTTAATATTGTTAGAGTTTCAAAAACTAATTTTTCCAGGCAAGACTTCCCACTGACTTACCTCAAAGACACTGGGTATAGCAGGATAAGATGATGATCCCTCATAGCAAGATAATCTGTGTCTTTGATCAAAGATTTTTCCTTCCTAACTTTCATGATGTTGTAGCCTCAGCCTGAGGCAACCTTACAAACCGATGAGAAAGACATTTTTCATGATGTTTGCATCAATGTGATGAAGTAATTTGATTTGCCAACAACAGGTCAGACTTCCAAACTTGACTAACAGTTACTAATTGGATTTTTCAGAAAACACTATATCACTAATATATATATATATATATCACTAATATATATATATATATATATATCACTAATATATATATATATATATATATATCACTAATATATATATATATATATATCACTAATATATATATATATATATCACTAATATATATATATATTATATATATATATATATATCACTAATATATATATATATATATATATATATATATATATATATATATATATATATATATATATATAATCACTTCTAAGAAAGCTTTAATCAAGAGCAGTAACATATACTGTAAAAACCTAAATAAAAGGGCACAAAAACCATTTATTGTTGCTTTTGCACTGTTGAGAATTGTGATCCTCCTCTAACTACTGAAATATCCCCAAAAGTAATTATGAGGAATTCATTCATTCATTCCTATTATTTTTCACTTAACGGCTCAAAAAAGCCCTAAAATACTTGAATAGATTTTTGTGTACAGCTATTCAATGTTTTTGTAACTTCATTCTACAAGCAAAAAAACATAAATATGGATCATTGTGAGTAGACTGCTCCATTAATACGCAGTAAGTTTCTTTGACAAGAACTCTGATCCTAATTTTTCAAATAATTTCTTCTTTATTTTGACAAAGTATTCCGAATCTGGTTCAGCTTATATCAACATTTAAAAGCCTACATGACAGAGGGTTTTTTTTTAAATTCCTTGTAGGCCACTTGTATACAGCAGCCGTAGACTTCATTCAGTCTTCATTATTCTGAACAGAGCAGTTAGTAAACACCAGCGTGCAGGATGGCAGCAGGACAGCGAGTGAGCGACGCAAACTTAGAATAGGATCGTTCACAGCCACTGTTTTGTTTTCATCGTTGCTGCTATCCGCACCTGCAGCTTCCTCTCTGTCTTGCTCTTCTACCTCACCACCCTCACCCTCCCCCTCCACTGCTGGTGGATTCTGACGAGGTTGGAACCTGACATCCACAAACTCCAGCTGGCGGAGTCCACGGAGCATCCTGCAGCTCCGGACTATCTGCAGCTCGCTGAGTGTGCAGTCCCATAGGCGCAGACGTTTCAGGTCCTTCAGACGGCTGGCGCAGAGCAAACCTGGCCCCACCTCCTTTCCACCAAGACTCAGCTCCTCCAGTCCAAGCCATCCTGCCCCCAAGCCAAGGGAGGCCATCTGTAACTGGTAGCCCTGCCGCCCTGTGATGCCTATTTCCAGAAACTTGAGCCTGGAAAGCCCTTCTACACCACAGACACCATCTTTGGCAGCACAGCTTCTAAGCCCGTTAGCCGTTATACGAAAGGTGTCACGTAGCTCCAGTCGACGGAGCCTCCCCCATGATGTCAGATTCTGCAGGTGCTGGTCTGTGAAAGAGGGCACATTGTTAAGGACTAACCTCTCAATACCAATCCCTGAAGGAGAGCTAGCCCCTTTTCCTTTCTGGTCCCTTCCTTTCGGCTGAACACCAACACTGGATGTGGGTTCTGCTCTTTCTTGGGGGCTAGCCGATGAAGTAGGCAGGGTCTGAGTGAAGAAGCCACGAGGCAGCTCGCAACCACGCAGCTCCAGCACCTGCAAAGATGGAGGTAGGATCTGGCAACTCAGTAGGCTTCTTAGGTCTGCATGCAGAAGATAGAGCTTACTCAGCCGAGGGCATTTTGTGGACAAAGCTTTGAGCCAAGACTCAGAGAGAAAGGTTCCGCCACGTGCGGAGAGCAGCAAACCACGCAAGCGAAGGCACCTTAGTCCGCAACCCAGGTACTGACGCAGCAGGACCCAAAGGATGCGGGATGTCACCTAACACACAGTGGACGGTCCATGAATGTGTGTGTGTTGAGAGAGAAACAGTAACTGTCAATAACTGCACAAACACACAAACCATGTTATCAAAAGATGCTTGTAGTTTATTTATAGAGCACATGTCACACACAAAATGCATTTAGAAGTGCTTTACATGGGGCTTTTAAAAAGAAATACACAATATTATTCACCCTTTAAGGAACTAAAACAGATTCAACAAAGAAACACATACCTGCCACAAGAAAATATAAGCGGAGTGTTAATAAGAATGACTGTCAAGTAATGTAACACAGACCCATTAACTCAGCTACAGTTGTGGTCAGAAGTTTACATACATTCATCATAGGCATGAAGGTCATGTTAATTTTCCTTGACAGCTCTCATTGGATTGACAATTCTCAGAACAATAGGAAGGTTTAAGAAACAATAAACTGTACTTAAGTGCAAGTTATTAGGCTGTGTCACCACTTTGACAAAGTCTAGAAGAAGATCCAAATTCCTCTCACCTTTCACCTCAAATGAAATGAATTTGGTTAGGAAGTTCAGGAACAACCCAATAAAGGAGGAGTAAAGGTGAGGCTTTCAAACCTAAGCAGCACTGTACTAACTGTCAAGTATGGTGGGGGTATGAGCATGCTCTGGGGTAGATGTAATAATGAAAGTAGATGGAATAATGAAGCTGGAGAACGACCTCAAAATTCTTCAACCTCACCTTGGATACAAGTGGGTTTTCCCAATGGGACAAAGAACCCATGCACACATCAAAACTGGATAAAGCAGGCTAACATTAAGCTCCTGAACCTTGACACTTTAAAAAATTTGTGGACTATATTTAAAGACCAGGTCCGTGCCAGGAAACTATCCAATTTAAATGAACTCTACCCATTCTGCAAGGAAGGGTGGTCAAAAAGCCAGAAGCTTGTTGATGGATATCAAAAGCCTCTGGTCGAGGTGCAGCTTGCTAAGGGACATTTAACCAAATACTAGTGGGGGGTGGACATATATATTTAAGCCTGTAAGTATACTTTTGATCCTGTGTGGATTAGAAAAAAAAAATTCAAACTTGTGCACCCAGTTCTTGTTTTTTAAAGTCATTAAAAGATGCATGTTGTACATTCATACCCATGATGAGGATATGTAAACTTCTGACCATAACTGTTTATATGGGCCCGTTTTGAGACAGGTGTATTTTTATTTTATGACACAACTGGAGCCGGCGCTGATTTGATGTGAATGGAAAAGTTAAAACCCGAGTCCAAAGCGTCACAAGATTTGAGTCAAACTGAGTCTCCTAGTCTTTTGTCTTTTACCAAAAAAAAGGACGTTATTTCTATGGGTTTACTTGTTTTATTGTCCACAAATAATATATCAGCTGACTAAACATGAGCAGCGCCCTGCATTAAGCAAAAGAAAAGTGAAATTACGAAGCCACACGGGCAGCAACAGCCTTACCCCTTTCCATGAAGTCAGGTCGACACTTCTCCACAATCTTTGGTCTTTAACAAGGCGTCTCCATCTCTTACACACCCTAAAACATAGATTTAAAAAATAAACCCATGACAAGAGACACAACAAAGGAAAACCAGAGTTTTATTTTAAACACCGAAAACTAGTAAAACCCTGACCGCAAAGTTAAAATCCCCTTACCTCCCAGCTCTGACGAGCTCCGTATGCTCAGGTAGGACAGCACATCGATTAAAATGTTTTCGGGAAAGTAGTCGAGATTGCAGCCTCTGAATTCATCCATTTTGTAAACAAAACTCTCAAACCTCGCACACGGAGCGATACGCGGACGCACACGGGTTGCGCCCGAATCAGCAATCCCCGGGAAACACTGGCCTACTGACTGTGGGACCTAGCGGCCGCTTGGTAGTTCAATCAAATATGCTTCTTTACGCTCAACATTAGACCAAGGTCCAAACAGTCTCTGTTTCTGTGAACTCTCGTTAGGTTTATGACCGTGAATGTGCGACGAAATTCATGTCAGAAACAGCCCCGCGAAGAGCCGCCTCACGTTCGTTAAGTGAACAGTCCACTGCGCCTGCGCGGGTTACCGGACAAGATGGCGACCAGCAATGGTGGAGGAATGGAAGTGGATGGGGCAGGCAAGTATTTATCCCTCATCTCATCATTTCTGTCCACATCAACGCGAACTTGTGCGCAGGTTGGCGCATATGTTGTTTATGTGTGCTGCGAGTGGCCGGAAGCCACGACTCTGTGGTGTTAGAGGTCGTGAGGAGTGAGCTTGCTTGCTGACATAAGCAGGTTAACGTACTGAGCTCTGTGAAGCTGTTTGTACATTAATCACTGTGGATGTTTGAGACAGTCTCCTCCGCTGTCCTGCTGGAGCTTGCACCAGTAATGGAAACCAAACTCTACCATCACGCGTGGTTTGATTAAAATGCTGTGACAGAGCTGTAACATCAGCATTAGCTGATATGCAGGCCCTACCCCTAGCTGAATAGTTAGAGATGCATTAAATCCCTGTATCCAGCGAATACAAGAAGATCATTCAGATTCGGGGAAGTCGAGCTTTATTAATTTTATAAATAATATAATCCTTGGGCACGTCTCTGATTGCTCTGCCTGCTCAGTTGTCCAGTTAGGAATCTATGTAACTTGTTTATTTTTATGATGACATATACTCAGACTGCTTTTTGATAAAGATCTTGGGAATCATCTGTTGTGCCAAACTAAACAGATGAGTAATGCTGAAAGGGAAAATCCAGTCACTTATTTTGAATGAAGAAAACAGTTTATGCACTGTTGATTGGCTCTGAAGCTGAATGACAGATCATTACTTTGTGTCTCAAAACTTTATTATAAATAAAAAATTCACTTCAGCAACTCAGATCTGTGTGGAAATATTTACCTATAGAGTTATGTCTATTATTATTTTGTCCTTCATGTATTATTTATGTGTTATATGTGCATCCTTTGCACATAATGGCACATATTAGATTGCTTTAGGTACTGGAACAAATCAGCTATTGCTGTATCTCCTGATTTTCTTTTGTTTCATATATACATGCAGTATGGTTAGGACGTATACTGAAAAGGGAAAATGACCATTATGTCTGTTATTACTAACTTTCCAGCAATGAAGTTTTCATATGATGGGCCAGTATCACTCTTGCTTTTGTCTGGTTTTTCAGTAATTGTTTGGATTTGTACATTGTAGTTACCAAACTGCTGATGCCCATCTTGTTTGTCTCTGTGTGTGTGACTGTAGCCAGCCCCAGTGTCATGGCCTCAGGGGTCACTGGGAGCGTTTCTGTGGCCTTACACCCTCTGGTTATCCTCAACATATCTGACCACTGGATACGCATCCGCTCGCAGGAGGGCCGACCAATGCAGGGTATGTATGACAAAACAACACTATACCCCGTTGCATATTTACATATTGAGTGTTATTCCAATAAAAATGTCAGCGATAAGCTTGTGCTGTTGTGTTTTTCTCTCTGCTCAGTGATTGGCGCTCTGATTGGGAAACAGGAAGGGAGAAACATAGAGGTGATGAACTCCTTTGAGCTGCTGTCTCACACCATAGATGACAAAGTGCACATTGACAAGGAGTACTACTACACCAAGGAGGAACAATGTAAGCTTTGTTCAAGTGTCGAGGACAAGAATGCACCTATTTGTGTGTCTATCGTCTTTCGTAACTCAGTTGTTTGAAATGTTGCCACCCTCTGACCTGAAAGTCCTGGCAGCTAGAGTTCTGGTCTGTAGGAAGGTCCTAAAATTAGCAATACAGGTATAAAGATAAACAATCATCCAAGAGATTCGTTCACAGAGCAGCTTGACCTGATTTGTTTTTGTAGACTTTAGTTTTGTCCTTGCTTGCTTTATTAAATTGAGATATTTTGTTTCTGTGTTCTGAGTTTCTCATATAAAGTACGAAGTAATGAATAAACAATACAGCTGATAAGTCTTGAAGTCTTGAAGGTCAGAATGATAATCGGTGGTCTTTGAGTCTGAGAGTGCTACGTTTTAGTTGCCAAAGAGTACCAATACATTGTTATTATGTCTGGCTGTGCAATGAGAGAAATGTGATGGGAGGTTTCTAATATTTGACCAAGAGGTGGCAGCATCGGATCCAGCGGTTGAGTCATTCATAAGTAAATTATTTCTGATTACTCAAAAGTCCTCAAAGCTCAAAATTACATAAAAAACTACCAAAACTCTTTTCATAGTTTTTTATTTTCTAATTATTTTTTCTTAATTTTTTTTTCGTTTTGAGCTTTTGTTTTTTCAAGTCAGTTCAGTTTATGTAAATTTCCAGAAGACCAGAACAGGCATTTCAGTAAAAACACAACTTCAATAACCTTGGTAAAAGATTTATTTATTATTAGCAAATCAAGTCAGATATTTTTTTTAAATCGTTTTCTGTTCTGTTAGTCAAGCAGGTCTTCAAAGACATGGAGTTCTTGGGCTGGTACACCACAGGTGGTCCTCCAGACCAGTCGGATATCCACATTCACAAGCAGGTAGGTCCACTGACAGGTGGTAGGATGCTGCTGATGATACATGTGCTGTGCCCCCTGAGCATTTCTAAATGTGACGGACATGCATGTGAGAAGACTAGTGATGGACACTGTACAGCTGGACACAGTCTTTAACCTGCAAGCTCCCAGTAGAAACTTTGTGCTGTTTTGCACTGATGTGAGAATAGTACAGATAACATTCTGAATACTTCACAGCTAGTGAGTGGTTCTTTGTCCTGCCTCCTGCATGCTGTATATAGGCAGTTCTCCCACCTCAGAACTCAGAACAGGTCTGAATTTCATCTTCTCTTCCTCCTGTGTGAAAGAGCAACTTCAAACAGTAATTCTCCAAACACTGTATGGAGTTAATGTATGAAAATTTCTTGATATACAAGCTCCAAAAATATTATGACAGTAGTAACAGATCAGTAGCTTTAATTTAGCATTGATTCTAACATATTTTGTCAACTATTCCTGGGCAGAAAGATTTTTTTTCTGTTGTGGAATCTGCACACACATAGTTGACGTCTGATATTTCAGATTGTGTACACTTTTTTTTTTTGGGCCACAGCAGCTTTATTGACAGTGTAGGTATGACAGGTAAGCTGGAGAAGAGATGGGGGAAGACATGCAGGAAAGAGTGACAGGCTGGGACTTGAACCTGCACTGCCTGCTCTCAGCCTCGTGGCAACATGGTCACCACTGGTCCACCACTGAGCCACCCCGGTGCCCAAGATTGTGTACATTTTCTTACTCTCATTTCTCTCCTTTCTGGCAGGTGTGCGAGATCATTGAGAGCCCTCTTTTCCTCAAGCTCAACCCAATGACCAAACACACCGACGTGAGTTTATCTGCATTTTTACTAGAATAATGACAGCAGTACAGGGAGGAATACAAACACATATGCTCTAATTGTAGTCTTCTTTTGTCCCACAGCTTCCTGTTAGCGTTTATGAATCTGTGATTGACATCATCAGTGGCGAGGTAGTGTGTCCTTCCACTGTTAGGCAGTTCAAAGATAACCTGATTTGACACAAATAATTCAGTTTATCTTTTAAAACAATTTTTTTTTTCAGGCCACCATGTTATTTGCTGAGCTGACGTACACTCTGGCCACAGAGGAAGCAGAGAGAATTGGTGTTGATCATGTAGCGCGTATGACAGCCACCGGCACTGGAGAAAACTCAACAGGCAAGACAGGCTGTTGCTAATGCCCTTAACTGAAGAATTATGTGTACATGTGCCACTATCTTGACAGCTGCACACCAATCATAGTCATAAACTGTTTCTAATTAAGCATTGTTTATTTTACAGTAAGCCATAAAAGGTGGTAAATCAGCCCTTACCCTATCTCCACCTTATCATGAATTATGAAAGAAATGGCTTTTCTAGCTGGCACTAGTAAAATAAATGTAGAGTGAAGTTAGGTTAAAAGAACTTAAAGACAAGCTTGGATTACTTCTTACAAAAACTACATCATACAAATGATTTGTTTTTGAAGAACATTTATAATAAGAGATGATCAGTGTAATCAATTCTGATAACAGCCCTATAAAATAAAATAAAAAACTTGTATGGTTTCATTTGGCCAGTTTCTAGTTTAAGATCATTTTTAATAGAGCTTATATTTTTAGAACATCACTAAAAGTCCTGTTCTGTCCTCTTTGGGTGCCTCTGCGACACATACTGGAGCTTCTCGAGTGTTAAAATCCAGTTCTTTCACCTTGATTTAAATTTTTGGGAAGTAGGCAAAGTCAAAAAGAGGTGAATCTGGCCACTCTGCTGCCACATGTATGATGGCAGGCACCACAGTTCAGCTGAATTTTCCCCCTCAGGCCCATCAGGACATTACAGTAAAACTCTGTTTTGACAACCTCGCCCTGAGGGACAGGATTACAGTGCATAACAATGTAAACCTAGACTTACTAATAAGGAAAGGATTATTAAAATGTCTTTAGTTGAGGCATAACAAGTCGACCTGTGACCTGCATCGCATCGGTCACCATCAAAAAGAATCAGGGTTTAACTGTGATGTTTTTTGTGTCTTTCTTCTGTGTTAGTTGCTGAACACCTTATAGCACAGCACAGTGCGATAAAGATGCTCCACAGCCGAGTGAAGATCATTCTAGAGTACGTCAAAGCCGTGGAAGCAGGTGAGAGGGTCATTTAATGATGGCGTGAGGGCGAAGAATGTGAAAATAAATCAGGAAAGCAGATGTTTTTAAATGAGATGTTTCCTCTCCTTCATTATTTAAAAAAAAAAAAGCGTTAAAGGAGTCCTCTCAAACATGCCTCCATAATTACAAGCTTCTGTTTGACACTTTGACAGCATTAACATAACTCGCCGTTTTCTTGCACGCTCTCTGTTTATTTCTCACAGGAGAGGTGCCGTTTAACCACGAGATCCTCCGAGAAGCAAACGCCCTGTGCCACAGACTGCCAGTTCTCAGCACCATAAAATTCAAAACTGATTTCTATGATGTAAGTCAACTTTGTTGCTCCTTCACACACTCGCGTACAAAAAAATGTCGTACCCTTAATGTATGCTAGTGTTTCCAATGAAGAGTCAGCAAAAAACAAGGCTGGCATCTTTGGAAAACCCCTGGGAAAACGAGAAAAGAAATAATCCAACTTTGGCACTTTCTGGTCACAGTTTTTATATATAATAATAAATAGCGACAGTGCACAGGCAGGGAGACACAAGGGAGGAGATTCAGGGATCAGTGTGTTAAAATGTGGTGTGAAGTTTTATTTATGTTGGACTTTTCAAGCAAATAAAATGCAGTTTCAAGTACTTTTTAAGTTACTTTTGTTTGTTTTTTTTAACTGCAAGCATTCAATAAATTAATCTAGCAAGGGACTTTATTTTTTGCCAGTACCAGCTGGTGGTTGTTTAGTCACTTTTACACAGAGTACTGCAGTCTCTGCGTGTTTACTTTTTTTTTTACCCGTGTTACATAAAACTTTCACAGTGAAGGACTGGGTCCAAAAACAAATACAATCCCAAAAACAAAGCTCCAAACCACCAAGGAATAAGATTTATCAGAGTTTAGATACGCAGGTCCTACACATCAGTACATTAAACTAACTATAGCATCTGCTGAATAGTTACCAATATTTAATGTGTTTAGTTTGAAATAAGACTAAATTTAGAGATGGGCCTTTCTGTTTGATGTCTTTAAGACGTATTTAGGATAATTAAACGGGGTTTATCCTGGCTCAGAGTGGTCCTTTAGTGGATAACAGTAAGCACAATCTGTCCAAGGTGAAGTTTGGACGGAATTCGGTGCCGTTTATTAAACAGAAATATGTGCTAAACTCTGGTAAATAAAGTGCACATTTGGCCAAAAAAAGTTCTCCATGCGGGAAAACCCTGATTTAAGATGAAGTACTCTCATGTTGTGACGATGTTACCGTGCTCTAGTGTTGTTACAGTGAGGCCTCTCTGACACAGTGTTCCTGTTTACCCCGCAGCAATGTAATGACGTCGGCCTCATGGCCTACTTAGGCACTATCACCAAGACTTGCAACAGTATGAACCAGTTCATCAACAAGTTCAACGTCCTGTACGACAGACAGGGCATCGGCCGGAGGATGAGAGGACTCTTCTTTTGAGCGAAGCAGAGAAACAAACGAGCACCGCAGTTTATTTTTCTCTGTTATTATTTTTTTTGTTTTGGTCTGTTTGTACTTTGATTAGCTAAAGAAGCTATTCTTAAGCCAACCGTAGCTTTTCAGAGCAGTTTAAAATTTCCAACCACAAGTGTATCTAAAAGCACCGATCATTAAAAGCTATGTACAAAGTCACTCAGCTCTTTGGTGGGTCTGCACAGCAGTGTG
The DNA here is from genome assembly GCA_024447675.2 of Pterophyllum scalare. NCBI lineage: Eukaryota > Metazoa > Chordata > Actinopteri > Cichliformes > Cichlidae > Pterophyllum > Pterophyllum scalare. The sequence continues at coordinate 11,110 of JAMQGT020011582.1, read as the reverse complement.
TCCACTGTACATGAACATTCTATTATTTTACCCAGTTTGTTTTATTGTTTCATGTTCCTGTATGTAATAAATGATCCGCTGATTTTTTTTTTCTTCTTTTCTTTTTATGAGACTTTGACTCTTAACGTTAACGGGCGTGCACAAAAATGTCCGAGCTGCACTTTTAAATGAGCACATGGATGTCGGCTATGTGGGGCTTGCCTGAGCTGGAGGTTTATTGGCAGTAGCTGAAAGTGTTTGTAGTTAGAGCCCTTTCTGAAGTTGTGTTCCTGCTGTTTGATTGCCCTTAGAGGTTTTGGACTGACAGACAGGAAAAATACTGCAGTGCGACTTATTGCTCCAGAGTGTTGGGGAAATAGCAGGAGTCAGCATTTATTTGGCTATTAAATGTACAGCAGAACAGACATAATGACCTCCCAGCATGCATGGCGGTACTTTACAAGTGATTTTTTTTACCTGCCATGTGGCAATGGGAGGAGCAAAGCTTTCCTTTGGTCGCACTTGCACCTCTCAGAAAACGATATTCCAACTCAAAATGCTGCTCACTGATGAAAAAGTGAATTGTTACAATTTATTCTTGTCAGAAACTTTTTTCACATACCGACAGTTACACATTAAGCTGTCAATTTAATTAAGTTGCTATCTATAATGCACCGATACATATTGCTTTCATTGACATTACATTTAAAAGATGTGAAATTGTGCAACTTGGATGTTTTCATAGTCTGTTTTTGTTTTACTGGCTGTCCTCTGCAGGCTGGTCAGCAGCATCAGCAGGCTGTGGGTACTGGAAGCGGGCTGGATCGTACAGCTCATCCCTGGGGTTGTAGGGTAAAGGGTGCTGAGTAGTAGTAAGGGTAGTGGGTTACTTTCTTCTCAATGGGTGCAGGAGGTGCTGGCTCCTCCACGTGTTCCTCCTCTTCCTCCTCCACTGGAGGGGGTGGTGGTGGTGGTGGGGCCACAACCTTCCCCTTGATGTGCCTGGGTGGGTGATCAATCAGGCAGTCGGGGTCCCAGTAGGGGTCACAGTCGTACTCCATGCCCTTAAAGGTGCGGATGGGAGCTGGGGGAGACTTCTTGATAAAAACTGGGGAGGTGGGAGGTGGGCCAGACTTCTTAGGCGGAGGGGGAGGAGGTCGTTGAGGCACTGCCACAGGAGCTGGTGGGGCCTTCTGGGGGGTGGCAGTGGGGGTGGTACCGAGGGTCACAGAGCACAGGTACGGCACCCATGGGCATGTAGACAATGTGAGGCTTGCAGAGGGGGTCCTTTTGGTTACACAGATAGAGCACATCAGCCTGCGAAATGACTGGAGCAACAGGAAGAGGAGGGTCGTCCGTGGGTTTTGTGACCCCTTTCATGGGAAGTGGAGGAGGAGTAGGAGGAGCAACTTTGCACCTCTTGTCTGTGGTCGGGTCACACATGATCATAGGCACTCCCAGTTTGCTCTGGAAATAGGAAGCATCAGGACCGTAGGTGTGCTCCAGGTGCCTCATCTGCTGGTAGAGCATACGCAGCTTGTCGATCTCATAGAGCTGAGAGGTGGAAAAAGTGTATTTATTTAATGTGATACTGCAAATCACAAAGCTGCCTCAGGTAGAGTTACAATCTGTGAGGACTGCCTTTGTTAAAAACCCTTCATTTGGTTTAGGAAAAACACCCCCAAGGAAACATTTGAAACTAATTTGTAAAAAACAATCTGAAATCCTCGAGGATTACACATTTCTGTCTTAAAAATCTCAGTTACGATGGACACGGGCAAGACTGCAGCCAAAAAGGCACAATCCCAAAATCATGACCTGCCGCTGTAACCTTAAAGAAGCTCAAAATGATCTTTTTAAATATATGGCAGTTTAGATTTAAAATCTTCCTCATCAGAGAGGGAAGCACGATACTAGCTGTAAATTCTAACAACTGGAACTTGGATTGAGATTAAAATTTAACATCCTTCTCAACTAAAATCTGAATGTACTTTGCTGGTCTGCAAGGGTTAGGTGTTCCAGCTTTGTGTTACAACATTAAGTCTTGTAAAGAGCAGAGCGACACCCGCAGTGGCATGAAGAGAAAAGATTCTGAAGAGCCTCTACAGACAGTGAACATCATATTAAACCTGGATGTAGGTTTTTTTTTTTTTATTTATTGCATCACAGCAGGAAGCCTGAAGTGTTTCTTACCCCCTCAGTGTGTCCAATGCTGCTGTAGTATTTGTAGTAAGCCTGGAAGTCTGGGTTTCCTCTGTACCACCGGGGATCCACATTGCGCTTCGATCTGGAGCGAGTCAGAAAGTCATTTGCTTTCTCTGCATCAATGCTAACATCGCCGGCAGGGACCATCTCTGTTAAAGGATGAAATGAAGCAGAGTCCTTCAAAAAGAGTTCAAAGCACTGCTGCATGAGGGTTCGAGTGTTATTCTTTCTCAAGTTACCTTCCTGCTTTATGGCATTCAACAAAGATTTGGCCTCCAGCAGACCTGGAAGAGGATGAAAATTAATCGGTGGATGCTGATTTTGATTGTTTTTTCAAAATATGAAGCTGTGAAGTTAAAGAATCTGAACTCACCTGGGAGAAACAGGAGACAGAAGAGTGCCCCCACCAAACATGATGAAGAAATCATCTTGAACCCCTGCAATCATGAGGAAAAGGCATATTTCAAACTAAATAACTCTTAGTTAAATGCGTGGATATGAAATGTAATTCATTCAAAGATACGTTGTACATGTCCAAATTGCTTTACAGTTTTTAGAATACAGACATTCACCTGCCTACAATATGTCTTCAGGTGAAACTGCTGTGCAAACTGATGCTCTAAATGCACAGATTAATACAGAACTTATAGCTCCAAGATATTTGTATCAATCCAAAAAATAGTTTTGTTTCTCATTGTGAGATCCAACATCATGAAAAGATCCATCCATGCTTTACTCACCTGACTCAGGAGGCAGTCTTCACTGGTCTGAACAGGGCCGAGTGAGTTAAATACATATCTCTGTGTAGGTCCCCCTGTAACAATATCTTCTGTCCAATCGGACTCTACCCACTTTGAGACCAAGCTCTTGTCTCCACCTTCCTTTTAATGCTCTTTAATGTGGGGCCTTTGGCACCAATTAAGAACAGAAAGCCTCAGGACTTTTGCAGCAAAGCCATAAAAACCTGAGAGACTTCAAATGGAAACTCCCCATTAAGTCTGGAAGTGAAGCATCACCTGCTGGGACAACTGCAACTGTGGAGAAAATGCTGCCGACTAACACAATATCCCTGCCAGAAAAGCTTAGAGAGAAAAAAAAACATAGATGACAACCCACATGGCTTTAAACATATATTTATAATGAGCCTTTACAGATTTCTAATATACTGTCAGTTACTAGAGGTGGTTATTTTTTACCCAAGAACACCTGCTTTTCTAACAGAAGACCGCCATCAACAGAAGAAAAAAAAAAGCTGCCTCTTTTTTTTGTCGTGGCACGTTCGATATTCAGACTGCATTCTTACCGGAGGCAGTCATACTAGACACACATGCCGTAAACATGTTTGTCGGTTTAATGTTATTTTTACACACTGCCCTAAAGGCAAGTGTTCAATGTAAATAGAAAGTGAACAACAGTATAACACCATTGATTTAAGTGGCCAGAGGGAAGAAAATACTATTACATTGATCAGTTTTGCACTTTTTCTGGCTTCTTACTGGATTAAATGTAATTGGGTACATTCGCCCAATACTGCACCGTTTACAGAGGCTTACTCTTTGTACTTTCACTTCACAATTTGAGGGACTTTAGACCACATTTACTAATTTAACCAAGCCTGTGCATACAGTACGTTACAGGATGATCCAGTATGCAACAGTTTGAGAGGTTTTGTAACACATTTATATACTTTACCCTTTCTGAAAATCCAAGTCTCGTGTGATAACCGGAGCATCTCTGGGTTTGAGTCACTACGCCAAAGTTTTGAGGGGCGTCTTGAAACATGAAAATTGTTAGTTGCAAACCTTCGTTTTGTGGGCAGGCGTAACTCGAAGTAGCAGCAGCTTCACTGTGAAACCAGGTGTTCACACACACAATTCAGCTGCACTTCATCCCGTTTCATATGAACACAAGACTCGGCATCAGGCACAGCACTGAACCATCATTTTATTTTAATGGTCACAATACAAGGCTCAATATTAATTTATGTGTATAATTTGCATCAGAAAGTATAAAATGTACAGAAATGCTCAATGTCAACTGGATGCTCGAAGTGCTAAACCACAGAAAATACTACACAATACCAACTTCTGACATACATATTTACAAGCAATATACTGTTAACAGGACTCTCATAAGTTCTGCATTTCCAATAGCAGGAATTCTTTCAAAAATAGCCATTTAAAAGGAAATCGTCATTCTGCTGAACTTACAACACACTGAACCTCAATACAAGTCTGTAGAAAGCCCACAAAGTTTTCAGGTGACAAAAACGTGCGTGAAAGCGTGTCTCGGGTTGCTCAGACGAAGGTGATGCGGGTGCGTGCCTGGTTGACCTGCCACACATTCAGCTCTTCGTACTCCTCCAGGGCCTCTTGGAACTGGGCGGGTGTGAAGCCACGAGAGACGCAACGCTGCTCTGCTTCAGCCATGCGAACCACCTTACCGGCTCCACGGCCCTCTGCGGAGAGCTCACGTACCAGAGAGAAGATGACGTCGGCTGGCCGCTGGGTCCTGCAGACGAGTCGTCGGAAATATTGAAACATGTAAACTTACAAACATCCAGAAACTTTGAACAGACCTACAAGAACAACTAGTATAGTATAGTATAGTATAGTAGTAGTAAGGCATGTAAACATCACTAATCTTCCTGCCCGTTTCAGTGAACATGCTGTTGTGTTCCATAAACATCCAGGAAGTTTTACAGCTTCCTTCAGGACAAGCAAGAAACTCAAAGCAGCTCTGCATCGGATGATATCCAGTCATGTTAGTCTGAGGTTCTAGTCTGAACTCTAACCTTGTGGTGCTGGACTTGTCCGCCTGTAGTGAATCCTTTGACATCTCCATCAATCTCATGGCCTCATTTACATCTTCCTTCTCGACGGTCTCCATCATGCGAAAGTCGAGCCTGAAGGAGGAAATTAAAAGTGGAGATAATGTTACGATGGTAGTTTGAGTGAATAAATATTAGACACAATATTAAAAGATCCAGCTCAAATTAAGCTGCGCTGTGCCGGCACTGTCAGACCGAGACAAGTGCAATGCCCTCTTGGGATGCCCGGCAATTGCCCAAGTCTCCGCCTCTCAACACCAGCTAGTCTCTCTATAGAGTGAAATCAAAACATCCATTTGAATACTGTTATGGTCAAGTGGGTTTTTTTTTGTAGAACATACTGATGACATTCCTGGCCATGGTCAGTTTTGCATGGGTTTGCACAGCTGGTCCTTATGCACACAGGCTGACTGCCCACCCTGCAAAGCTGGCCAGGATCAGCAAAGACATTAAAGCAGCTCCCTCGTGGTCATGAAGAGGAAAATACCAAATGAGTCATCTGAAAACCGAATTATGCTGACATACAGCTGTGGCATCAACACTGCTTGTGGCTGTGTTTTGCCCCCTTGTGGACATCGGCGTGCAGCACATTGCCTACCTGTTAACCTGAAGTGCTGGTTTTGCAGTAGGTGGATGACTGCTACCTGCACAAACAGCACTTTTGACAACCAGAGGCAGAAATGATCCAAGACAGACTCACTTCAAATTTAAAAAAAGCAAACAGATATTCATGTTATGAGTGTATGTTTTGCTACTAGGTACTGGTCTGGTCGTCAGTTTTGTCCAGCGTGAGAAACAAGTGCTCCACACTGCAGTAGGCCAGATTATAATCACTACCTGCACTGTAAGCACTTTATCCCACACTAGACTATCGATCAAGACAATTTAATTCCATTGGAACCTTCATAAAACTAGTCCAAAAAAAACCACACACTCGACAGACTTCTGTACCAATGAACAGCTATGAAAACATAACCCTTTTTCACTTCTGGAGAAAACAAATGTGATAAAATTATAAGCCTTCTGTAGGGTTTCAATCAGTGCAAGTGGCCTTTGAAGGTTTCCAACCACCCACGACTACTTGAGTGGATGTATAATTCTCACCAGTGCAGTGGAGAGACGCAGGATGGAGAGGAGGGTACGAGCGGAGGTGAAGGTGGTGTCTTTGCTGACCCGAGCCTCTTTTCTCATTTCCACATAAGCAGCAGTGATGTAATCAGCCAGTGACTCGGGCACCACAGGCTGCCGCTTCTTGCACAGAGCTATGTAACGCCTGAAGGAAATTACATTTACACTAGTTAATAAGGAATATTGCCTACTATGCAGCTCTGCTTGAAATAATACTGTTAAAATTCTGTGCTCCACTTATTTTAATTATGTGAGCTACAGCAATAATCAGTGTGTTAATTCTGAAATATGCAAATCATCACCTCATCAGCTTCATGTCAATAGGGGTGAAGTGAGTGGGCGGCTGGCGGGAGTGCTGGTGGACATAGGTGATGTGCTGGGCCAAACGCAGGTCAGCATCAGAATCCGGTTTGTCCTGGATGAGCCAGAGCAGGTCGAAACGGGAGAGCAGAGCAGCTGGCAGCTGGATGTTCTGCTCAATGCTCTTCCGGGGATTGTAGCGGCCATAGGCGGGGTTAGCTGCTGCTAGAATAGAACAACGGGCATTGAGGGAGGTCATGATGCCAGCCTGGAGGGGAGATTAAAAAGAACCATGAGTGGGGTTTGTTAGACAGGCATTGGATTTTTCCAGACATTTCCCCTAATTAAAGCACTCGCAGTACTTAATAATACCTTAGCAATGGAGATGGTCTGTTGTTCCATGACTTCATGGATGGCAGTTCGGTCCGCATCTGCCATCTTATCAAACTCATCAATACAGCAGATGCCCAGGTCAGCCAGAACCAAGGCTCCTCCTTCTAGGGTCATTTCACCAGTTAGGGGGTCACGCATCACCGCTGCGGTCAGACCGACACCGGATGAACCACGGCCCGTTGTGTACTGGCCTGAAAACAAACAAAACAGACAGGGAATGAGACAAAGTGATAATCAGATGCGGATTAAACAGCAGCAGTATAAATTGTGCACTCAACCCATTTGTAGAATACAAATAAATAACATAAGCTTCACTAAGAAAGACTTCCTATTTAAATACTCTACAGGCAGTTAGCATTCAAAACCTGGGATTAAAACAAAAAACAGCAAGTGCTCTGGTCACACCATCCCATTTGAAGTTAATACTTCACAGTGTAAGGCCTAATGGAGAGAAAACACCTACCTAGATAAAGCATTAAACCAGACAGGGATAACAAAGAAGAACTCACTTCGAGGAGCCAGACGGTCAATGTAGGACAGCAGCTGGGACTTTGCGACTCCTGGATCTCCCATCAGGCAGATATTTATGTTGCCTTGAGGAAGAAGAGTCAAAACAGAAATAGTGTTGCAGTTATTACAGCATGTCATGAGGGAAAACATCTTCCCAGAAATGCACCTATGCAATAAAGACTCTCTTTTTCTTCTGCCAGAGTCATAACAAATGTAAAAATTTTGCATGACATTAAAATCTCTATTACAAAACGGGGCCCCAACGTGACTGAACAGAACTTCAAAAACATTTTATTTATTTAGCTGTGTTATAAAAGTGTTTGCCAAGAGCTCAGAGGGTGTGCCTTTGTGCTTACCTCTGATTTTCATGCCTTTGGGAGCCTGCTCCACTCCTCCAACCAGCAACAGGAGCAGAGCCTTCTTTACATCTTCATGTCCATAGATCTCTGGTGCTATGGAGCCAGCTAGCTTCTCATAAAATCCTTCATCTGTAAGAGAAAACATTCACCTCAGCTGCTAAAGAGTGACAAAAGTCAGTTTGCATGTTCCCACTGTAGTGATGTCCAAAAGCAGACCTGTGATGCTGCGCAGCTCCTCATCAGTCAGCTCCTCGTTACCGAGTTCATCATCCTCGGTCTTGTTCATGAGCGTAATGCTGTGACACTCCAGATACGTTTCTGACAGGAGACCCTGAAAGGAGCAAAACCAAAACACTTCTCAGTTTCTCCGTGGAGATGATGGAGGTCACTGTTGTAAGCCACGTGGACTAAGACAAGCAGATTATACCTGAACAGCCTGACTGAAGCCTGTGCGCAGCAGAGGGAGGAAGACTCCTGTGATGGCTACGTGGTCTCCTGGCTGAGCGAGACGTGTGTTTTCACCACGCACGTACACCGTCATGCTCCTTGGGATGTTTCCAACAGGTACTTGGTCACTCTGGGATACCAGATGAAACTCATAAGCAAATAAAAACTACTATAACAGGATACAAGTTAAAAAACAAGTTTTGTAGGTTCTTACGTGTTCCTGAATACGCAGCTCCTGGAACTTGATGAATTTGGAGCCTCTGGTCTGCAAGTAGAGTCGCCCTCCAGATTTGTTGGTGATGCACTCTTGGCTAGGACACATGACGAGGGGCATGAAGGAGGGAGACTGGATCTGAAGGAAAAGGAGAAGACATTATGATAATGAATATAGTGCCTGTTAAAGCTTCTAAATGTATAGACTTAAATAAATAAATTAATAAATCTTACTGGTTGGTAGGTCTCAGCACCACACTGGTCACATGTGTATGTAGCAACGGCCATCATCGGTTTGACCTCTGTAGCCCGGGTCACAAATACCCCGAACCAGTGACCGGGGTAGGCCGATGCTGTCAGCTCGAGTATCACGCACCAGCTTTGGGTTTAGAGGTGCTTGGAGATTTAAAGTATAGCTCACTGTGAAGACAAGTCAACAATTAGATATTTCAAAGCACAAAATTATATTTAAAAAATGATGATCAGTGCAGTAAAAACTCAGCTCTGAATCTGATTCAGCTTACAATCTCCTCATGAGTTCAGGTGGGTATTGATTACGAGGGTCTCTTGTATCTGCAGGGTCACGACCCCTTTGTTCCATCATGAGCCTATGCTCAATGTACACATCCAGAGAATCTTTGGCCACAATCTACATACAAAAACATTTAATGGAGGTATTAATAATGCTGAGGAAATTACAACAGAAATGCATTTTGATACCTTAAACTGATCAACATACATCTCTTTCTTTGTACTCTGGCAGCAGCTCATGGACAGCATCAGCAAACAGCCCCGTGTAGCGATTAGCATTCTCACAGACGCTCTCGACCAGCTCGGGGTCTTCTTCGGCCACATCATCCAAATCCACAAAGAGAGCCACCTGCTCCCTGTGGGCCAGCGCCACCTGTACACAGGCAATTAATTAGATGAGCACCCAACAATTACACAACCACAATTACTGCAGCTACCACTAATGCCAAAGACACCTTTTATCTCCCTCTTAGACTCAGAAGGGGCAGTGCATCCACTTACAAAATTGTAGCATTTTGTAAATAGGTGAAGGCCTTTTACATATTTAATATAGTGGTTCTATTAAGAGCCATTTGGTTTTGCTTTCACTTTCACATTTTTATGCAAGCCACCCAAAATTATTCCATTTTTAAAAAAACTACCATAAGCTGAAATTTAATTCATATTTGAATTTCAATTATACATGCAATCAGGTATAAATTTCGGCTGGAAAAGACTACAAATGACATCCAAGTGAACACAGTGTAGCTAAAGACCCCCACCAAAATGCTTTATTCGCTGTAATGACCAGTGATGCATCAGTGCTCGTTAGCACATCACATTTGGACTGCTTTACAGTGCAATAATCAATAAAAAAAAATCTACCATCAACCACCAACTCTGAAAACTAAGCCTATATTCATCATTTCTTTATTATACTTACAAGTTGGGCTCCATACTTGAACGCCTTCTTCCCATTGTCATCCTCTGTATAAAACTCCTGCAGAAACCTTTTGCATTTGCCTGCAAAACAACCAAAAAAAACCAAACAAAAACACCTTCAGTACTATTTCACAACAAGAAAAAAGAAAGAAAAAGCCAGGCCACATGCAGCAAACACTAGGTGGAGATTGTTTGTTAGCCACACACACACAAAGAAAATTCTGTTCACTTAAGTTCCCCTTATATTTATTTAGATAATAAAGCTAATTTCTGAGTTTAAAAGCTGTTTAAATTGTTGATTAACACCACCAGCAGTGGGCCTACACACTGGGAGCTAATTTGTTGTCCTGCGACGACCCCCTTTGTTGAGTAACATGGCATCCTGTAATCTCGATGAGTCACTACTCCCTTACAGTAAAGCAAAAACTGCCGCTGATGTGTTACATGAAGCCAATCCCGCTCCGGTGTACACACTACGATAGTTTTAGAAGGAAATAACTGGCGCTACGCAGCGGATAGCTCCCGGGCAATAATGTAAATACAACAACAGGCGCGTTCAGTTCAGTGTCCATTTTTTTTTGGGAAAATATCTCCCCACTTCTCGAAAGAGCCACAACAACTAACAATATTTAATTCCGCGCTGCGAAGAACGAAACTAATCTTGGCCGTGATACATAAAATACTCCACTTACTTTGACGCGGTAGCAGCAAATTCGCAGCTCTGCTTTTTTATTCTCTCTTCGAGGATGTTATTGTAAACAAAGCAGCACATGGCTTTTGTGCCCCGTCACTCACGGTATCCCTCCGCGATCCCTCCGCTCTTAAAAACAGTCCCGGCTGTTGTTTTCAAACCACAGCCAGCCATCTTCTAACGTTAGCCTAGGTTAGCCAGGGTGTACTGAACACAAGCACAGGCGGCCCCACCACTGTGAGCTTACAGCTCTTAATCTCTTAGCGATGAGAAGTTGCTTACTTAATGCTTTCGACGGCTGGTTAACCGCAAACTTCAGTCGTTAGACGCTCGGTTAGATTGTGGGATTGAAAGGTGACGCGGGTTCTCGTAAAGTTTAGATTACTTGGACGTTTAAAGTGGCTCAAGAACCGCTGCAAATTTAAACCAAATATTATCGAAATCAGACGTTAGTAAAGCCCCGCTTCTTTAAGCGTTTGTGCAACAGAAATAAAGTTTGTTTACCCAAGTAAAAATCATTTGGTAACTTAAGCTTTTTTTTTTTAAAAAATTGTTATTAAGCAATACCTGCTAGTTAAATTAGTAAATATTACATAACATAAC